>PVIC010000348.1:0-132105 GCA_004025085.1 Thryonomys swinderianus | reverse complement strand
CATGCACACAGACGCACGGGGTCCCCGTCATAGTGACCCACGGACCCCATACACACAGACGCATGGGGCCCCCATCGCAGTGACCCAGAGACCCCATGCACAGACACACAGCGTCCCCATCACAGTGACCCACGGGCCCCATGCACACAGAAGCACGGGGCCCCCGTCACAGTGACCCAGAGACCCCATGCACAGACACACAGCGTCCCCATCACAGTGACCCACGGGCCCCATGCACACAGAAGCACGGGGTCCCCGTCACAGTGACCCACGGGCCCCATGCACACAGAAGCACGGGGCCCCCGTCACAGTGACCCACGGGCCCCATGCACACAGATGCACAGGGTCCCCGTCACAGTGACCCACGGGCCCCATGCACACAGAAGCACAGGGCCCCCGTCACAGTGACCCACGGGCCCCATGCACACAGACGCACGGGGTCCCCATCACAGTGACCCACGGACCCCATACACACAGACGCATGGGGCCCCCATCACAGTGACCCAGAGACCCCATGCACAGACACACAGCGTCCCCATCACAGTGACCCACGGGCCCCATGCACACAGACGCACGGGGTCCCCGTCACAGTGACCCACAGGCCCCATGCACACAGACGCACGGGGTCCCCATCACAGTGACCCACGGGCCCCATGCACACAGAAGCACGGGGCCCCCGTCACAGTGACCCACGGGCCCCATGCACACAGACGCACGGGGTCCCCGTCACAGTGACCCACGGGCCCCATGCACACAGAAGCACGGGGTCCCCGTCACAGTGACCCACGGGCCCCATGCACACAGAAGCACGGGGCCCCCGTCACAGTGACCCACGGGCCCCATGCACACAGACGCACGGGGTCCCCGTCACAGTGACCCACGGGCCCCATGCACACAGACGCACGGGGCCCCCGTCACAGTGACCCACGGGCCCCATGCACATAGGCCCCCAGGGTCCCCAGCACAATGACCCACGGTCCCCAAACTCTCACTGAGCCCTGTGAGGCCAGGCAGCAGCAGGCCTGACCTAACCTGAGCAGTGACAGGTAGGGCCTGCTGTTAGTTCCTGCAGCTTGAGACCTGGCTCCTGGGAATACACAGGCAGCACAGCCAGCTGTGCTAGGGTGGTGCCCACAAGAGCTCGGAAGCCTGGCCCGGCTCCGATGTGCCACACAAGTGCAGTGACGGTGGTCTCAGCTGTGGGGTGGGCTCGGGCTGCCCTGGCCCCGCACCCTGGCCAACCCCTGCTCGTGCTCAGCAGCAGCCAGTCCTGGGCAGGGGCACGGCCTCTGCCGCACGCTCGGTGTGACCTGGGCAATGAGCCACAAGGGCTTCTAGGTCAGCCTGGCTGGGGTGCTGCTCAGGGCAGAGCGCCTGCCTGGCACGCGTGGAGCTCTGGGGTCCCACTCAGTGCCTCAGAAGAAAAATACACGAACAAAAGCTTTAGAATAAGAGTTTCATAAACATTCAGCTCTCCACTTGGAAGGCCAGGCTGCAAACGCGGAGGGTGTGGCTCGGCGGGACTCCACTGCCGAAGCGCCAGGCGGATCGCGCTGCCTCTGCTGCGAATCCCGCTCTTCCAGTTCTGCTGAGGCCCGAAAGCACCTCAGGGAGGTGGAGGCCCTGGAAGCCAAGCGCGGACTGGCTCCTGCCCCTCAGACCCTCAGTCTGTTTCCGAGGCCGGGCCTGGCGGCTGGAGCAGGGAGGCACACGCACCAGTCGTCTGCCCACCCAACAGGGGTCCGCCTGGGGTGCAGAACCTGCCCCAGCAGCAGCCTCCTTTGCAGGGCACACAGGCCCGGAACAGCTGCTCTGTCAGAGCGTGGGAGGCCCCAGGCAAGTGGCTTATGGCCTCTGGGCTCCCCATTTTGTGTGGGGTGTGCACGAGGGGCCACTGACCTGTCCTGCCGGGAGACTGGACATGCAGGTTTCACAAAGGTCCCTTCTTGCAGCGGAAAGCCCGGGGAGCCCCTCCAGCCCAGTTCTACCCTAGAGAAGCAGGACCCCAAACAGACCCCCGGGGCTCGTGGTTTCCTCGGTCCTGAGACCCCAGGGCCAGTGTGAAGCCCAGGGTGCTACGGGTCGGCCAGTCCTGTGCAGCTGGGGTGCTGGGGACAGTGGTTACCCTCCGTGGGGATGAGCCCTGAGCTACAGGGCTGGCCAAGGCTCTCTAGGCCTGAAGCCCGGGAACAGCTCTCCAGACGTGCAAACCCCAGCAGGCCCCCTCAGACGGCACGAGCCTCAGAATGTGAGGACATGGTGTCCCTCGGGCTCTGCAGACGCCCTCCTGCCGGCTCTCAGGCACCTTCAGGGGACACACGTCCTCTGATGAGCACAGGCTCGCAGCCCAAGCGCAGCCTGGACCTCGCGGTGTCTGCCCGGTGCCCCGTCAACTGCCGGCAGCTGTCTCCGTGGACAGGGACAGACGGACACCGTGCCGGGTCCCCTGAGCGACACCCGGACCGCTCCAGCACCAGGCTCAGTCTGCAGCTCCCCCGGCGTCTGGCGCATCCAGTCCATCCTTGTCCTTGGTGGGCCGTCCCCGGGCAGTGCCCCGTCCCTCAGGCCACCTCGGGCCAGCTGAGACACCGCCTCCACTGCCCTGGACACCGGCCACCCCTGGGACAAGGGTCCGGGCAGGAGGCCCTCTCTGTGACCCTGCCATCAAGGGCTATGACCCCCCGGGGCAAGGGGGTCCTGGGGCAGCTGGCGACGGTGGAGCTCAGGGCCTCGCGGGGCCAGGCCTGACCGCCTTGCGCGGCCTCCTCAGGGTGCACAGCACCGCTAGGTGGGAGTGAGGAGCTGGGCTCAGTGCAGGCCGGCGCAGCTGCCCCACCTGCCCCTGCCCGAGCTCTGGCCTGCTCCGCCTCAGGCTTGTGCTGCAGCCCTTTCTCATTTCCGGTCTCCCTGCCAGCCTACAGAAACGGAGGACTGGCTTTGTCTCTTCTGCCCTCCGGTGCTGGAGGAAGGGGCTTGGGGAGGGCATCTAGGGCCATACAATAGTCCACTGTTCGCTCCACGTATCTACTTCCGGCACCCCAGGGCCTCTGCTTGCTGTCAATCAAAGGTAACAGTGTGTCCATTCAGGGTCCAGGGCCGAGGGTCACCCGGGATGACGTCACAGTCCCCAGGGACACCTGCTCCCCAAGTCCACTGCAAGTTTCCACCCAGGACGGCGTCCAGGGGAGGAAGAGGCGGAGAAGGAAGGATGGCAGTGAGGAGGGTCGGGAGTGTGCTGGGCAAGGTGAGCGGGCTGCGTGTTCTAGGACAGCGGGCTCCGGCAGGGCCATACCCGCGCGGCCACCAGCGCCCTCACCGGGGTGTCCCCGCGGTCACTGTGCAGGCTGAGTGCCGACGTCGTCCCGGGGCCTCTGAGCGGAATCCTTCCCGGAATCCCAGGCCTCTGCACATGCTTTTTGTTCCGAGGCGAGGAGTGCTCCCGTTCGCACACGGCCCCTGAACTCGCTGCGTCCCGGGAGGTCCTCCCTCCCTGACCCTCACCGAGTTCAAAGCAAAGCCCCAGGGGGAGGAGGACGGTGCCAGCCAGGACTTCTGGGGTGCAAGTACTGCGCTGCGGGCTTGAGGCACACAGGTGCCAGCTCCCCGCCCAGGGTGACATCTTCCCAGGCACACTCAGCACAGCTGAGGGAAGAAGGGGCACGAATGCGCCAGACGCAGTAGGAATCAGATGCAGCAGGGGGCGCCCTGGTGGTGCCGTCTCCTCGGTCACCTGCGGGCCACAGCCAGCCTCCTACGTGAGGGCAGCAGCCGGCCTCACACCAGCCCGACGGCAGGTGACAACTGCTCCAGCTGGGGCTTCTGAGGGCGAAGTGCCCAGGGCTCCGCAGGCCCTTCCCTGACCGCCTGCCGGCGTGTGTCCTGGGCCCCAGCCCCGCTGGCTCTGATGTGGTCAGGCGCCAGAGGCCTCAGGCTCTGAGCCAAGCAGACGACCAGGCGGCTCCGCCATCTCCAGTCTCACCCGGGAGTGGCCCTGAGTGGGCCGGCCTCCCAACACCCCCTCTCAACACAGTCACCTCGGGGTGCCGAGAGGTCTCCAGGCTCCACCTGCAGCCTTGCACCCTCTCCCACTGCCCTCTGGTGCCAGGGCAGGAGGGCATCAGAGGGGCATCTGGGAGACAACAAAGCACCTCAGCACTTAGGTCCCACTTGGGGTTTTGTGCTTGTAAAGCACCAGCTACCCCAGGCTCTCGGGGCCTCTTGGGCCAGACTTTTCATAGCCACGTGGAGGCGTGCGGCAGACGGCACCTCATGCCCAAATGCAGGCTCTGCCAGCCTCACAGCGCCCTCGGCAGCCGCCCTCGGCCAGGCAGCTCACACGTGAGTGGGCCCAGGACACTCGAGCAGCTGCCACGGGGACGCCAGCACTGAGCTTTCCCCTGTGGGGCTTGGGCACGGGCTGTGGGCACCTGGGACTGAGTGTGAAGGTGCTACCACGTGGGGCTTCAGAGTGAGGCCCGGCTGGCATGGGAGAGGTTGCTTGTCCCACAGAAGGCTGTGGCTGCAGGCACACGCAGGGTCAAGCGGGCGGGGTGCCGCTGTCGGAGAATCACAGGCTGAAACTGGCGCCTCCGTGTGGACCCCACGCGAGGCCAGCACAGTGCCCGCGACTGTCAGGAACAGCTCCCGTTCAGGGGCATCTGCTGCCCTGGCCTCGCACTGCATGTGCCGCCCTTGCCCAGTCCCGGCCCGAGGCCCCAGCCCCATCGTGTCCTCAGCAGTGCGGAGGCCCAGGGCACCCAGTGACAGGGGAGCGGGGCTGGCGGAACCAGCACTCTGCAGCCTCCCAGGGCCCAGGCCAGGCCAGGCCGCTCCCGTCTCTCCTGGGCCCCACACACCACTGAGATCCGGCAAACTCGGCCCGGCAGCTCCAGGTCCTGCCTGCATCTCCGAGGAAAGTGCGGGTCTCACCGACAGAAACCCAGCCTCTCCCTGAGCAGCTGTTCATGCTCAGGGACCAGGAGACTGTGTCTCCGGGCAACAGCTTCCCCACACCTCCTCCAGTGCCCAGTTAGGGCCAGGCCCGGCTTCTAAGTGCTGTCCCACAGAGGAGGGCCAAGCCCGCAGGCCTCGCCTCTAGCCCAGGGCACACACAGAAGGGAGCAGATGCCCACCACGGGGCAGGGCAGGTGGCAGAGCTCCCGCCGTCAGGCTCCAACCCTCCCAGCTGAGTGGCGGCCCCAGACCCAAGGGCACAGGCCCCCCGCCGCGCTGGAGGCTTGAGCGGGCCCAGGGCGAGAGGCCGGCGGTCAGGGGGAAGGCCAGCAGGTTGTGGGGCACCTCGGGAGCCCAGGGTCCCACCGTGTGGCTTACGGCCGGAGGAGGCTGGGGGCGGGGAGGCCCCCGAAAGGCGGGTGCTACCATTAACCCACAAGCGCACCCCAGTCACGCTGCAGTCCCGTCAGGAGCTCAGACCGGCGCCAAGTGTCCCAGTAGAGCAGGCGGTGGCGCAGCCTCCCGCGGCCGCGGCGGGCAGCACGCCCTCTGGCCAGGATGGGCCAGCACGCGGCCGCGGCGGGCAGCGCAGTCCTGCCCCAAGGTCCCTCTCGTGGCCCCGGCCCTGCCGTTCTGATGCCTCTAGGAGACAGCAGCTGCCGATTTACGGGACAGGCGTGAGGTGGCCCACACGTCACACACACACACCCCATGCACACTCACATCTCACATATCACACTGCACATCTGTGTGCCTAGGACACGCACAGCACACACACATTCCATAGGCACACATTAATATGCCCGTGTGCATGGCCATTCACATGTCACACATCACAGGCACACTCTATGCATACACACTGTGCATACACTACCTACACAACCTGTGCATCCACGCATTTCACATACACTCACACACATCACATGGGTCTTACTCATGCCACATGCATGTCACACACGTCCCTCACATGTCACAGCATCTCTCTCTCTCTCTCTCTCTCTCTCTCTCTCTCACACACACACACATACAAGCCCACAGCTACTTAGAAATGAAAGATTTCTCTGATGGCTTTTTTCTTCACAGATCCTTTCTAAAACACTTATCTGTCGTTATGTGAACATAAGCTCTCAGAGCCTGGGGATTACACAGGCAGCTCTGCAGTCGCCAGGCCCTTGTGCCCCCAGCTGCGGGGTGCAGGGCTGCGCGGGCCTTAGAAGGGCTGAGAGGCACGAGAGCGGGCCCGCCGGTGGCCCGCGTGCTGCAGCCCGACAGGGGCCCACACCCCAAACCTTTTCCCTGGCTGCCTCGGCCACTAGCACTGGAAGAGCTACCGTGCCCCTGGGGGGAGAGCCGGTGCCAGTGGGCGTGTGGCATCCTACTCCACAGCCCTCGAGTGTGAGCTGACAGTGCCACCCACACACAGACCTGGCACACCCACCCTGGTGTGGAAGCTGTGGCCCCAAAGCCTTTCGGCAGATTGGACCCTGAAGGGCCCTGGGGCCCCGACTTTCTCGAACTGCTCTCCCTCAGGACACTCATCTCTGAGCCACCTGTCTGGAAAATAAACAGGCCCGGCAGGTGGTAGCAGCACCCCAAGAGGCTGGGGGGGGGGTGGCACATGTTTCACAAGGCTGAGCTCAGCAGAGATAACTGTCTCAAAAGGGCCGAAGATACAGCTCAACTTGAAAGTCTTGGGTTCAACCCCCGGGCCCTCAAAAATGATTTAAGCATAAATGCAGAAGCAATTTTTTAAAAGGTTGTAAGAATTAAAACTTGAATCTAATTAGGAAGACAGGCATCTAACATGATTTCCTACGCCCACGCTGAGGATCCCCCACCCCCCCATGACACGGTGGGCGTCCAGTGTCCAGTGTGGACACCAGAGGGCCCCACCGAGGCACGCTGAGCGCAAGGGCCCCTCCCAGGCTCTGGGCGGGGCTCCTGACCTGGCCCTCGACCTGCCGCAGCCCTGCCCGGAACATCTGTCAGCCTCCGTGACAAGCAGCCATGGGTCCCCGGCCACTGACACACCCGCGGCCTCGGGCCGCCCCAGCGGCTTCTGGTTGCCTGGAAACTCAGCGTGCTCGGTTCAGGGGTCCCTGGACCGTCATTCAGCGCCCCTGAAGCTCACTGCTCCTTCCTCCTGGGAGAAACAGCCACCAGCCCCGCGGCTCCCTTTCTGCCCGAAGGCGGCCATGGGGCCTGGCACACGCCTCCTCCCGCCGGGCCGCCCTGCTGCCCACATCTGCGGGTCAGGTGCCGAAGGGAGATGCGGCTGGGTACTGACTGGGCCGGGTCCGGGCGGGCACTGCCCTGCCCCCGGAGTCTGGGGCTGTGTTCCCTGGGAAGCCGCCGTCCCCACCCGGCTCTGAGTGCCGTCGCCGCCCACCGCCTAGCAGGCCTGAACAAAGACGCCAGAGGGGCTTGCCGCCGCCCCTCCCCCAGCTGCCATAGCGGCAACTCGGCAGCGAGAATGCAGCGCTGAGCCCACGGGGCTGCAGGGTGGGGGCAGGCCTGGCATGAGGCCCGAGCCCACCTGAAGAGGCCGCCTCGGCCAGGCCCTCCGCCCTCACACAGTGCCACCCGAGCTGAGCTCAGGCCCCAGCATCCTGCCGTGTGGGCATCCTGACACCACCCTGCTGCGGCCCCGTCAACGCCAGCACCGCCTGTCCGCACCTGGCCCCTCGTCCCCGACACGCGCCACCCGCACTGTCTCCGCAGCCGGCCTCGCCCCTGAGAAACACGGCCGGCCAGACGCACACCTGCCTGTGTCTTCAGCAGCAGCCACAGAGCACAGATGTCCTGGGAGAGCAGGGAGACCAGGCTGAGGGTCATCCTGCCGCCGACCCTGTCCTCGTCAGCGGTCAGGAGCGGCGACCCGGGCCCCGCAGTGCCAAGCCCGGCCACACAAAGGAGCGTGGCAGAGCTCCATCTTGGCTGCCAGGGGACAGAGTACCTCCCCAGCTGCTGCGGCCACTGCTGCTGCACGGGGCTGGCTCCTGGGCCCCTGGGTGCTCCGCCCCAGGGCGGCCGTGGATTCGATGTCCCTGATTAGGGAGCTGCAGCGGCTCAGCTGCTTATCCCCTGCAGACAGCTTAACCGTTGAAATCCTGGCAGCAGCTGAGCCTGCTGGCTGCAGCTTCAGAATCCCGGTGCTGCCCGTCTGTACACCCCTACAGGGGCCCCAGCTCAGCCAGGTCCAGTCCGCCCCACAGGATCCTGTCCACCGCAGGGGCCCGGTGCAGCCAGGCCCAGTCCGCCCCACAGGTCCTGTCCACCGCAGGGGCCCGGTGCAGCCAGGTCCCGTGAGGAATGAATGAGTGCTGAGGAAAAGGTGACCCTCAGGAGGGCAGGGCCTCTGCCCTGGTGACGCAGAGGAGGATGACAAGCTGCAGCCCAAGTGTGCAGGCCTCTACGTTCCTGGATCTGCCAGTTAAGCTCCTTGGGCTTTGGGAGCTCAGGGCTCCCAGCAGAAGGAAGCCCCTGGCAGCGGGAAGGTACGGAGGCCAGGTCCTTGAGTGCACACCCCAGGCTGCTGCCGTGGGCTCCTAAGATGATGGAAGTACCCGGGCAGTCTGGAAGTGCAGGCTTCGATTACAGGTCCAGCGCGGGTGCCCAAGACTGCCCCAGGTGCTGTGGACCAGAACAGAGACGCAGAGCCCGAGGGGCGAAGAAGGGCCCAAGCGGAGGCCGGGAAGGGCGTCGTTTAGCACCGGCACTGACCTGACACCCAGAAGCCAAGAGGGCTGTGTCCCGGCGTCCCCGACCCCCAGGGGCTTGACCCTCCCATCACCAGGGTGCACTGCAGCTCCTGCCCCACAGGCCAGCACCGGAGCCCCGCCGCCCGGGTCTGCGCTCTGCACCCTCACTCGCCAGCTCTCCTGCTCCCCGGAGGGCGGGCCCGGGGCAAGGAGAAGTGCCGTCCCAACTGCAGCTCACGAGGGCCTCTAGCTTCTTGCTCACTGCCGAAGCCTCAGTTTCCCCGTCTCGATGCCAACAAGACGTGAGAGGGTTGGCAACACCCAGCAGAGCCTTGCGAGGCCGCCTCTGCCGGAGTCCCACTCCCGCTTCAGACTCATGACCCCAGTCTGCGCCGTAGGCACACCCGGAGTGGACGCCCGCTCAGCGCCAGCCTCCGCGGCCTGCTCCCTGAACACGGCCACCCCGGTGGCCACCCCGCCCGAGTCCACACCGGAAGTGGCAGTCATTTCCCCGCCCCCTGCAGGCTCAGGGTGAAGGTGCTGCCCACACGATGACCTGTGTCCTGCGACCCAGCTCCCTGTCCACCTGAAGCGCGCGTGCAGGACTCGTGGCCGCTGCCCTCAGAACTGACCAACAGGGATTTGTAGGCTGCGGTTCTCTGGGCCTCTGGCTTCCATCTTCAGCCGCTGCAGTGAGACTCGGCCCTGACTCCGGTGGCCGTGCCAAGGGGCTCACCGCCACACAGGACAGACGTGCCATCACTGGTCCAGGACCCGCACGGCCTCCCCAGCCTGACCTGGGGCGCTTAGCGGAGGGCCTCCTCTCTACCAGCTCCTCTGCCCTGCTGCGCCCAGTGGAACCCGGCCCCACCCGCGCGCCTTGCGCCATCAGCTGGTGGGGACAGGGCAGCCCCTGGGGACACGGCAGCAGGTCAAGGTGCACCGTCTGACTTCTTCCTGTGCTCAGTTTCCAGTTCCCCCAACTCCAAGCACCTACAGGGGGCGCTCACCTGGAGGACACCCTGCCAGACACTCCCGCTGACGTGTGCCTGAGGCTCCTAGGTCCACCCCACTCTGCTGAGCTCGGGGCCGACGGCACAGCAAGACCCTGAGGTGGCCTCAGCACGTGCACGACGTAGACACGAAAGCAGCGAGTCAGAGACAACTTCCAAGCACGGGCTCAGTCCCTCACAGAGCCCACAGCTGCGAGCGCAGGGACAGGGCTGACAGGAAGCCAAGCTGCAGAGGGAGGGGTGCCGGGACGGAACCAGACAGTCCCACACTTCCCTTCTGCACTGTGTGTCCCCAAACCCACTCCTGCTCACACCAGGACTTCTGTGCACAAGGGCCACACCAGACCCGCACAATTCCCTAAACAAGCAGCCGTGTGTCCCTCCCGGCCTCACCAAGGCGCAGACAGGGAGGGCCCTGGCCTCATTCCTGGGGTCCTGAGTGTGGCATGACGGGTCGTGCCACTGTCCCACACACCCTGCCTAAGAGGCTGACTCCCCACAGGCAACCCCGGCCCCTCCTTGGGGTCACAGCGCGGGGAGGGAGCTGCTCTCCCGCACCTGCTTTAATGAATTCTCGTTTACAAGTGCCTTTGAGCGTGAGTACACACAGAAGTAGGTTTCTTCGTCATAACACCGAACTCAGGCACAGACAGCAGACGCCATGCTGGGGGCGAGCCCGGGGAGCCCTGGGCCTCAGGCAGGTGGCCAGACACAGCACAGGCCCCAGCCCCGTTTTGGTGATCGCGTAGGAAGAGGAAGCCAGAGGTGAGCCCAGACTTTGGCTCAACCGTAAGCCCTCTCCTCGCCCCGCACCTAGGCAGCCGGCAGCCTTGGGCGGTGGCTGGTCCCCCACCACAGGGCCTCAGGAACACAGCTCCGCTTCCACGTAGACCAGCTAGCCACTCGAGGGGGTGGCACTGCGGCACAAACGACCCGGATGGGTCCAGCTGTCTGCTGAGGGACAGGTGCGTTTTACACACCTGCCCCACCAGGGGCAGCACGGCGTGGGGCGGATGGTGTGAGGGCAAACACAGGCGGGGCCAGCTCAAACAAAGGCTGCGCAAGCAAGGCCGCGAAAGGCGTGGCCCCTCTGTCCACCCGGACGGGCCACCAGCCAGCCCCATGGGCAGCGGGCGGGAGGAGCCCTACCCTAGGCTGTCAGGCGCTTGTCACAACCTGGACGTCCGAGGGGTGGCCCGGCTGCCCTGCTGGAGGACAGCAACGGTCCAGGCGGCCTGGTCTCCGCATCCCCACCAGCTGCATCTCAAGACCCACCTGAGGCTCCTGATGGCAAGTCTGGGTCCAGGGCGAACGGAGACCTGGACGCTGCTCCGCCCGGGCCTCCCCGGTCTGACATGTGCAGGACAAGACGGCCCCAAAGTCCTTGGGGCTCAGACCACACTTGCCCCACTGGCCAGGCACCGAGCGCCCGCTGGGACTGGCCCAGACTTGGGCAAGGCTGGGCTCCAGGACCCAAGGGCCAGGTCCCCAGCTTTGGGCTGTGCCTGGCAGGGAGAGGGCAGAGCAGCTGTGCTGAGTGCCAGGTGTATCTGAGCTCTGTGTGGAGTTTCGTGGGGGTGGAGGAGATGAGAGCGGCTCAGGATGCCAGGTGGCGGCTGGGCTGTGCCCAGAAGGAAACACACCGCAGCTGTGTCTAGGTGATGTGGGTGGCAGGAGGGTGCGGCTGCTGGAGCCTGGATCTGCCCTGCCCGGGCCTAGACCTGGCTGAGGAGAGCCAGGGGTGCAGAGGACACCAGGCCGTCACAGAGCCAGTCCCCAAATCGGTCCACGTGTGAAATGGGGTGAGGCTGCCTCCTGGTCCCAGCGCCACGCACAGCTGGAGACAAAGGGTAAGGGAGGCCGGCAGTGTGGCAGGGACCAGTCTGCCAGGCTGCACATCGCCCGGGTCACGGGTACGGTACCCTTACAGT
Organism: Thryonomys swinderianus; assembly: GCA_004025085.1. Lineage (NCBI taxonomy): Eukaryota > Metazoa > Chordata > Mammalia > Rodentia > Thryonomyidae > Thryonomys > Thryonomys swinderianus. Next base: position 120,507 of record PVIC010000348.1, on the reverse strand, counting down.
TCCCTTCCTACCGTCAGCTCTAAAGCTGCTACACCCTATTTTAAACAGCATCCGCCATCTGGCTGTGAGGGGCTCAGGCCACTGCGGGATCCGGCAGGTACGGAGACAGGGGAGGGTGAGGCCATGTGACTGCGGGCACCCAGCCCTGCCCGAGAGGGGAGAGGATAGCCCTGGGACGGAAGCGGGCACACAGGCTGGGCTGAGAGGTGTTTGGCACCGTGGAGTAGGGGGCCCAGCCTGCAGAACGGGTGATGGGACAGGTTGCAGGATGACCCTGGCCGCAGGGAGCAGCGCGGCTGGAGGGTGTCCGGCCATCCCAGCCTGCTGCCCTCCTGGTCACTGTCCCCGTGCCCACCAGCATGGAGACAAGAGCGTGGGGAGCAGCAGGTGAGGGCCGGGCCTGCGCGGCTGCCTGACCGGCCAGGGAGTAGGGCCACACACCTCAGTTTCTCTGGGCAGTTTCTCGCCAGCGCCCCCGGGCTGCCTCGCGCAGGGCTAGTGCTACACTACAGAGGCGAGACTCCCTCATGGGCCGGAAGTGTGGGGTCCACCGGTCTCCTCAGCCACAGCCATCTCTGGCGGCAGAGAGGAGGCACTGGAGCTCCAGGGACAGAGCCTCAGACGCCTGGGAGAGGGAGGACTGGCCCATCCCACCCCCAGCCTCAGGGACCTCATCCGTAAACTCACACCCACCCTCCTGCCAGACACAGCAGGGTGCCCCGGGGAGAGGATGCTGGTGCCCTGGGCACTGGGGCCTGAGGTAGGCCAAACGGGCGAGTGGAAAGGTGCCACCATCTCCAGACTCATCATTCACAGGCTGGCATAGCAGCAAAGGGTGGCACTCCAGGGGAGGCCACTGCCCAGCTAGAACCAGGATCCCCATGGTACCCACTTCCTATCTTGAGGAGATCAAGGTGGGCAAGGCCTACACCTGCAGCTCTATGGTGATCGGGTGAAGACACAGCACCTCAGCTGAACCTAGTGGCCTCATCCTTGGCACAGGGAGAAGGTGGCACAGCTAGTCACAGGGGACTCCGGACACGTCAGGACATTCACACTTGTCTGCCCACCCTCAGTGTTTCCACAGCGTGGCTCACGGACCTACGTGGGAAGCCCTGGGGGCCCGAGAGCATCCCGGGCAGAAGCCACCCGACACCGTCCTGGCCTCTGGGTACCCACGCCTCGCCGGTGTCAACTTTCGAGCACTTGTTGCTTCAGAGACAACAGTAAAGAGGTGGGTGTGCCACCCCCTGCCCTGGGCCCTGAAAACAAGGTGCAAGGCTTGTGCACATCTGAGTGTAACCAGCCCCTGGCCTGAGTGTCACAGGCCGCCATGCCCCCGACCTTGCCGTGTCCCTGGAGGTGCCACAATCCCTGGGGTCGGCGGGTTCTTGGTCTGTTTTGTCTCACCCCTGCCCTCGGCCCAAGGTGAACCCCTCTCTACCTCATCAGCCTGGCACAGCCTTGGAAAGCTATCTCCCTCCATGACCCAGGGCCTGTGGTACCTTCTGCCTCCCTGATCCAGACTGGCCTGTCAGGGACATCTGCTGGCCCTGTGCATCAGCCCAGGAATGCACATGGACGACACCAGCGCTCGCCAGACGTCTGGAGGTGCTGTGGCCACTCACCCGTGACCGGCTGTCCAAGTGTGTCCTGAGCAATGGCCCCCCACGGGCCTACATGCCCCCAGTTTCCAGACTGCCCTGCTGAACACTAGTCTTATGTCCTTTCTCTGACCTGAGCCCCGTGGTCACCTCTACGGACTGAAATGAGAACAGGCCCCACGACTGACCCCGCCCCCGAGCACTGACCTCTGTCCTGCCCGCTGTGCCGAAGCTGGAGCCCATCAGCACCACCCCAGGGCATGGTGCACCAGAGTGCCCTACTTGAGGCCTGGGTCCTGTCAGGGTGTGATCCAAAATGTCCCAGAGTCCGCATGTCCGGAAAGTAACCAACCACAGGGCACATAGCTGGCTTGTCAGGAAGCGGGGCCCAGAGGGACAGGGTGTCACTGAGCCAGAGGCCCAGAAGGGTCCGTCTGCTTCCTGGGTCCTCCTCTCTGCTTCCTGTTCGCCATGCCCTGAGCAGCTCTCCTCTGCAGGCCCCTTTGCTGCACCATCCTGCCTTGGAGTCTGGCATGATCTGCCGTTAGTCCACTATGGACTAAAGCGTGAGCCAATTACACCTTTCCTCCGTGTAACTGTGGGTGTCAGACTCATCCCAGCGATGAGGAAAACAACCAAGATGCCTGCTTAGCCTGTCTGTTACTGACTCTCCGCCAGCCCCCTCACATGAGCGCACTGCGACCCGCCAGGGAGGCCCTGGGCTCCTCCAGCACACCGAACTGCTCTCCCTGGAGGGTGCCTGGACTCGCCTGGATGCCCACTCTGTGTCTGGTGGCGAGTGAACCTTGCCCTTGAGTCTGACCCAGTGAGGCGCACAGATGGCTGGAAGAAAGCTTTTTTTTTTTTTTGAGACAGGGTCTCGCTTTGTAGTTCAGGCTGGCTCTGAGCTCACTATGTAGGCCAGGCAAGCCTGGAACTCAGCAATCTGCCTGTCTCTGCCTCCCGACAGGCATGAGCCACCACGCCCGGCACTGTATGTGGTTACTGGGGATTGAACTCAGGAACTTGTGCTTGTGAGGCAGGCGCTGGAACCACTGAGCCCTCCGGCCCTGGAAGAAAGCTTTTAATTTGCTCAGGCCAACAACAAGCAGCTGGTGCTCTTCAAACTGGGCCGCAGGCTGGCATGCAGCTCAGTATGAAGCCCTGGGCTCAGCCTCCGTGTGGCAGAATCAAAGATGGGACCACAGCTACAGGAAACCTTTCTGCATGTCTGATGGAAGATGATGCACAGTGAGTCCAGGAACTTCAGGGCAGGGGGGCTGCTGTGAGCTGTGGGAGGGGCCAGGGACAAGCCCGCACGAGGATGTTCCTTAGCAGGTGCCCAGGGTGGGGACAGCTGAGACACGTCTCCCGTGTCACGGTTCCGTGGGCCCACCGTGACAACTTCCAGCACCTGGCCAGGGCGAGGGGACCCTGGGCCCTGACAGCCCGGACAGCTCTGCTCACAGCGGCTCGGCCTCCACAGGGCTATCCTCACAGGAGATCACACTTGGCCCAGTGCGGAACAGCCCGGGTGCGGGCCTGGTCCTCCGAGCCAGTGCATCTCCTAAGCCCAGGCCAGCTGCCCGATGGGAAAGGGTGCTGTCCTTGTTTAGATGCGAGGCCCCCGGGCAGCAGGCAGGCGAGGACCTCGGAACAGGAAGCGTTCCTGGGCCAGCGCCTCACCGCCGGCCCGGGGGAAGCGCCAAGGCCTGACCAGCCAGGTCCCACGGAGGCTGACTGCCGGGCCTGCTGAGTGGGGCCTTGGGCCTGAAGGCACACACGGCACCCTCTGCGTGCCAAGGGAGGCTGGGGGCAGCATGAGGAGATGGCAAACACCGAGAGTCTAGAGGCACATTTCTACTGCATGCTCAGCTCCACTTCTAGAGAGACTCTCCACCCGAGCCACCTACGGACACCTGGCAGATTGGGAAATGGCCGCAGCTCCTCACAAGCTTGCCACCTCGCCAGTGAGATCACACCCCAGGGATCTCCCTGGCCCCCCTCGGGGACTAACACAGCTAGAGAAGGCATCTCAAAGTGTACATCTTATGGGAAGATACCCCAACAGGAAACGGGGTGCAGGTGTTCGCCAGACTCACGTCCACTCACTCTGTGTCCACTCACTCTGGCCTATGCCGCCACTCACCAGGTGCCAGCCAGGAGCCACAGCAACATCCCGGAACACGGCTTATTCACACCGCAGGGCTGCCAGGGGCGGGGCCCAGGTGGGAGGAAGCCTGCGGTGAGCCCGTGCCGGGCCGGAGCCACACGCCCGGCGGAGGGCGTCAGTCCTGCTGCTCCGAGCGGACGAAGGTGCCCACTGTGGCGACTGTCGAGGAACATGGCCGGGCTCCCTACGGCACCTGCCCAGGGACTGGTGCGCAGCAGGCACTCAGAGCTGCTTCTCAGGGTCAGACGGGGTGCGAGGGAGACCGTTTGCTCCCGCCTGGCTGCAGTGCACACGGGCGCTCTGTCCTTCCGGACCTGTTCGCGCTGAGCACTTGATGCACTCTGAGCGCCGCCCGTGAGCCGCTGTGGGTGTGAGGGCCGCAGCAGGGAAAGGCGCCCACAGGCAGGGGCGGGGAGCTGCAGGCCGGGCCGGCTCTCACTGCCCAGCCCAGGCTCTGGTGCTGGGTTATTTCCTGTTCCTCTAGTCCAGCAGGAGCCATCATGCTGGTTTTATTACACATGTTCTTTAAAACTTCTCCTTAAAAACAGCCTCAGGAAAGCCTTTTGTTCCCAGACCTACCCAAGTCTGCAGGGCTCTGGGTCGCTGTCCCGCTGTCCCACTGTCCCGCTGTCCCGCTGTCCCGCTGCAAGGCTTACCCCACTTGAGCCGCGCATGCAAAGCCCCTGGTCTTCAAACTCTAGAAAGTGACTGCCAGAGCGTGTGGCTGCAATTGCTCCCAATGCAAACACAGGCCCCAGGATTCGGCAGGGGCCCCGGGCTGGCACCGCTCAGAAGCACCTCGAAGCCGAAAGGGGGATGAAGGACGGCACATGCGTCCTGCGCGGGGCTGGGGCCCAGCACGCAGGACGACCCCGAAGGCACACACGGCCTCAGACTGTGAGGAGGAGGCTGAGCGAGCCCCTCTCCGGGCGTGGCTGAGCCGCACAGCTTGAGTTCCCTTGCGGTGGTGAAACCCCTCGTCCTGCCCGCCACACGGCACGAGGGAAACCAAAGGCAGCAGAGAGCACGCCTCACTTCCCTGGGCAGAGGCCACATGGCAAGCAGCATGGCTCTGAGTCATCATGGCTCCAAGAGGGGCAGCCACCCGGGATCCACTCACCCTCAGGAGCCGCAGCCACAGCCCAAGAAGAAGCACCCCCCCCCCCGCCGCCGCCATGCCTGCTGCGCCCCTATGCCCTCCTCTCCACCGGCCTGCTCGCCCTCCCCGCAGGCCGAGGTGCGGAGACTACAGCCTCCCTCAGAAGGACCCGCCCCTCTGCTGCCACGTTTCTTGTCAGGTCGGTTCTGCCGCCCTCAGACACACACAGCCGGGGCGTGGGCCGGGATCCAGGCCACCGAGACCCACGAGCCCCTGTCCTGCCCACACCCCTCTTGCCCACAGAGGCAGCAGTGCACAAGCTGCCGGCCTTACCTCTCCCCAGCCACCCCGAGAACGGGGGCCTGGCGGGTGACACTGCACCCAGGATGGGCTGGAGGCCTCACCAGCGGCCTGGCCCGCCTTGCTCTTCTGAAGGGCAGCGCTGAGCTGCCCGGCGGCAGAAGCACGATTTCAGTTCCCCTCTGGCCACCCTGACTCAGCCTCTGCTGTGTCCCTGCTGGGGGAGGGCACCGGCCTCTGACCGCCTGAAGCAGCCCGTCTCTGGGCCTGGCCGTGGCCAGCACGTGCACAGCGGCCCGAGGGGCCCAGGAGGGGAAGTGGATGTTAGTGAGCAGAAAGCGGGAGGGCAGACGGGAACAGGAAATGCTGGCCGCCTTGGCTTTCCGGGGCACCTGGGCAGAGGCGGGCAACCCAGGCTAGGTCTGCGAAGCCCTGCCCACCTTGGGGCACCCACCACCGGCCCTGCCCTTGCACTCTGGACAGCTTTGTAGAGTGGGGCAGCCCCGTCCACTGTGAATGGGCCTGGGCAGAGACCCTCGGGCCTTGTGGCCGCTCCGGCCCAGCTGCAGTCTGAACGTGAGGGCTCTGTCACACGCAGTCAGGCGTCTCGCGCCCAGGGGCCTGACGTTCAGAGGCTCTGGGCCTCTGGCCTCCTACATGTTCCGATCCTTCCTGGGACTGTTCAATTAGTCTCTTTTGGGGTGGGTAGAAGGCATCATGAGCCCACAAGAGTTTCCATCAAGTTCCTTAGACCGTTTTTTCCAAACGGTGGCTCCTTGCCCAGTTACTGGTGAGAATTCAATCACACGAAAGCTCTGGTACCCAGCCTCAGTTTCCCTAAAGGAAAAGGATGCTATTGTTCTACAAGAAGGAGAGCGAGGCAGAGGGCAGGCTCTATCTGCAGACCCCGAGGCTCGCTGGCCGCCACAGCTGCCCCATGCCGTGGGATCACAGCTGCCGCCCTGCCCTGGCCCCGCTCTCCACTGGGACTGCAGTGAGCCTCCGCCCTCAGCTCGGGGTCCTGACCCTGAGTAGGCCGTGTGGCCCGAGTCTGCCCTAAACCTCACACTGCTCCCCCTGGTCACGCATGGGCCTCCTGGGGAAGCCTCCAGTGCCACTGCCGTGTCTCCACCCTGGAAGAGGCAGCTGGAGGCTGGGCTGTGTGTACACAGCTCCCCGGGAGCCGGCAGCAAGCAGAGGCCTCCTCAACACCGCTGCCCACTGTGCCCAGCCGCACGGGGCTGGGCTCCAGGAAAGAGCAGAACAAGGCTCGTCAACAGCAAAGCTCGACTCTAGAGGAGAATCCGGACTACAGGGCCGGGCAGTGCCACCAAACACACGCAGCACCACCGCCCGGGGCCCACTCTTCTGAGACCTCAGCCACAGGCCCCACAGATGTGAATTCAAGACTGTACGGAGGACCCCGCCTCCAAGAGGTGAGCCCAGCCCCATGTGCAGCGTGGGGCTGGGCAGACCCCACAGGGCCAGGAAGCCCCCACCCCACCAGCAGAGCCGTCACAAAGGCTGCTTTGTGCCACTTGACCCAAATGCAGGAGGAAGTTGATCTTACAACTAGTCACCCAGGGGTGCGTCCCTTTGTGGAGGGACAGCCAATACCGCACAGCTAGCAGCTTCTCTGCTCGGGGCTGTCACCTGACAGACATGGCCACCGCAGAGACACCCACACCGGCCAGGCCAGGACAAGTCACGACAGGAAACGGGGCGAGTGGCAGTGCCCAAGTGAGCTCATGAATCCGGATCCCCACCCGGAGCCTGACAACGTGGGGCTGCGAGGACACCATCCCTGCCAACGCCGCCTGCACGCTGCAGGCCTTCCCGGGGAACGGTGGGCACACTCACCTTCGGCTGCAGAGCGCAGCCAGGAGCACCACTCTGAGTACAGGAAGTAGCTCTGCATTTCCGCCACAGAGATTCGGGCCGGCCACCCTCCTGCCATGGCCCGTTGCCCTCTCACCATGTCCCTCCTGGGCACCGCGAGGCCTGGCGTGGAGCTTGGGCTGTACGGTTGTTCTGCCAGAACCCGTTTCCACTTTGGCTTCACCACATGCTGGGGCCAAGCGCTAAAAGGTGATTGCTCTCCAAACACTGCCATCTCCCTCCACCCTGCTTGTTTACACACGGCCAGATGGATGCCAGGGCACAGGGAGGCAGGCGGAGGACACCGGGCGGGCTTACACCGCAGGGCGGGAGGGCGCGGATGCCACACTGTCATGCCAGCACCAGTGGCACCTTCCTCCTCCCAGGGAACCATTGTGGTTCTGCTAAGGAAGGGAACAGGGCTGGGTCAGCCACCCGTGTTCCCACTCAGCCAGCTCCAGCATTTCACTGGGCATCAGCAGCGCAGAACCGACGACCAGGTCAGGGCACATGCCCAGCACTCTGGACCCGGGGGCTCTGTGGAGATGGGACTTCAGTGGGTGGAGCAAAGGCGGGAACTAAACTGTCCAGAGATACAGGAAGGGACAGATCCCTAACCCAGATCAGCACTGCACTGGCTCCCTGGGACGCCTGGACCCCAGTGTGACGACCCACAGCCTCCCTACTGGGGTGACGCGGCGGGGGAGGGAGCACGGTGATCTGTGCCATGGCCTCAGGGCCAAGGACCCCGAAGACACACCCCAGAGACAATCCATAGATGCCCTACAAGCACTCTACAGACACCCCACAGACATCCCACAGAGACCCCACAGAGACTCACAGACCCCACACCCACTCCACAAAGACTCTGCAGACCTTAAAAGAGATCCTACATGTGCTCCAGCAGCACCCCAGAGGCCAGAAACCCAGAGACCCCACAGGAGCCCCATGAAGCCCCTGTAGACAATGCAGAGGCCTCAGAAAGGCCATGCAGACCCTGAAGCCACCCCACAGAGACCCCACAGACAGGGCAGAGCCCTCAGCCACCAAGAAACTCCCCAGAGTTCTCACAAACGTCCTCCAGACACCCCACGGGTGACACCCTACATCCGTGTACAGAGACTGCAGAACTACAGACCCCCGCAGGCCTCCCGGACTCCTCACCACCGGCAGACACTGCACAGAGACCCCACAGAGAGAGATCCACGGACCCGCAGAGGCCTCTGGGCCCCACAGGAACCACACGAGACCCTCAGACCTCTGCAGGTGCCCAGCACAGGTCCGTGGCCTGAGCCGAGGTCCCCTGCAGGCCCGGGGAAGAAGCAGGGACCAGGGTCAGGCCAGCCGCTTGAAAAGAGACACCAACAGCCATCGTCAGATTTGTTCAGACCGCGAACCTCCTCGGGACAGGCTCAGGGGTGCCCCTGGGAGCCTCCCTGCCAGGGGCCCCCACGCAAGGCGCCCTGCGCATCCCACCGCCGTCCTGCCTGATGGTCTCAGGCCCCAGCAGGCGTGTTTAAAGGCACAAGAGAATGACAAAGCGAGGAGGGCTCCTGTCTGCCTCGGGCCGGGCGGCCGTGTCTCCAAACCCCGGCTCCTTGGAGCCCTCCAGGACAAGTGGGGGCGTCCCCGGGCCACTGCTGCTCTCCAGGCCTCAGTGCAGACGTGGGGGCCTGAGCGGGGCCAAGCCTGTGGCCGCCTCCTTGCAGCCACTGCGGAAGGCTGGCCTGTGGCCTGTGGGCTGGCAAGGGAGCAGCCAGGCCCTCTCACACAGCCGGCGCTGCGGACGGGTGGGTCCCAGCACGGCCCGAACCCAGGCTGAGTGGGGCCTGCCCGGACGGTGCCGTGGACACTGAGCGTTAGGTTTGCAATATTTCCAGGTAGCCACAGGGAGCATCCATTTGCGGGGCACTGATCTGTCCAGGAGAAACTAAAAATCCCCAGCATGCCTCCACTCAGTGCTGTTGCTGAGGACACGTGCAGAGGTTGGTTTCTCTGCACTCTCTTCGGAAGCACGGCTCTTCCTGGCATGTGAGCGCACATTTAAACACCGTCCCGTCCCCACCAGCCATCAGGATGCTGCGTGGGAAGCCGGGTCACCTGGAGCCACACATGTGCAGACCTGCCCTTGGCATTCACGCTGTCTGCTGAAGGTGGTCAGTGCCAGACAGTTCCATCAACAGATTTTTGGGTGTTTTTCAATAAAAAGAATTTCTAAATTCTACACAAAACCCTTTTCTTGGGTTAAGTGAAGTCCCTGTGTACAGAGCAGAAGCAACATGCTACCCTCGAGCCTGGCATCCGTGGCGGCTGCGCTCTGCTTCTGAAGCTGCACTGTGCCTGTGGCCAGGATGGAGGTGACAGTCATGAGGTTGTTCCAACCTTCAGGGACAAACAATGACGCCCACTTCCGGTTCAGAAAACCACACTGGCGGCCGTGAGTCACCAGGGTCTTCTGACACGAGGTGTCCCCTCTAGGAGCCGGGGAAGTTGTGTAGGTGACCGAACCCGAACGCGCACTTTCCAGTGCTTAGCCCAAGCAAGCAGCGCCGCCCCAGCCACGTCCAGCCCGAGCGGGAGCCACGCGGGCAGCGGGTGTGCTTGGGCAGCCAGCCGGCAGGCGGACGTGGAGGGGAAGCGCCAGGCTCAGCGCAGACACGTCCAACGCAGGCACAAGGAGGCCCGGCAGGCGCTGAGCACTGCTGCGGCTGCTCCCTGCCTTCAGGCTTGTTTCGCAGCAGATGACCCAGCGTGCCGAGCCCGCCGCCTACCCAAGTGAGGCTCTGTACCACCACGGCTCGGATGACCTCTGGCACGGCTGCCACAGGGGGGCTGCCGGCTTGGCATCAGAGGAAGAGGCCCTTCCTGCAGCTGGGCCAGGCCCAGGCTCCGTGGGGCAGCACTGCACGTGGCCTCCGCTGTGCCACGTCCGGGACGTGTTCGTTTTTCTGAGCTGCTGGAGCCAGAACCCAGTTTGTGCCCGTGCCAGGCAAGTGCTCTACCAGGGAGTGCCTCCCACCCCGCTCCGAATTGTCCTGGCCTCTCACGGGACAGTATCTTACTGCTTCCAGGGCAGTGGCTACAGCTACCCTGGCGCATTCAGCACTTGGCCGGAAATGGAGGCCCATCACCTCTCCTGCCAGGAAGGCTTTGGTGCGGACCTGGGCCCTCCATTTGCTCTACACAGTTCTGGGTTCTGTGGCTGGCTGTGGGGTCACCCAGCAGGGTCAGGCGAGGGTCTGTCGCCACGCTGTACATCCAGGACAGGCCCCGCCCGCTCTGCCAACTGCCTTCCCCAGGACCCCAGGGGTAGTGATTCCTGCAGGACACAGGCCCGACCTGTCCCAGTCTTCCTGTCCTTTGTCACTGCTCTAACCATGCTCAACTCCAGCCCGGACGTCGCTTCCAGCCACTTGATGTGGACGTCACTGCCAAGCGACCGATGCCTCAGCCACAGCCACAGCCAGGTGATGCTTGTGCCCCGTTCACATCTCCCAGCGCAGGCCTGTGGCACATCCGTTGGCTAGGGTCACGGACAGACGGCTCACACCCCTCTGTCTCCCCGCAAGGAGGACGCAAGGCTCTAGGACGCCCTCCCAGGCCGCCGCCCACTCCAGCTCCTCTCCGCGCCCGTCCTGCCTCCGCACGAGCCCCAGTGCGCTCCTCCCATCTTCATCTTCAGGTCCGCAGACGGCCTCCCCGACCAGCGGGCACTGCCCTGCTGGCTCCTGGGAGAGGTCAGGGATGCCAGCTCCCCGTGCCTCCTTCCTCACAGGCTTTCTGCCCATGGTGCCCTGCACTGCTCTTCACAAGCGACCGTGACCTCTGTCACCAAACCACACGCAGGGTGCGTCCTGGCTCCATCAGGACACGCTGAGCCCTCGGCTTCTCCCCAGATGTGGCCTGGCTCTGCCTGGGCCTCCTCACGGTTCGGACGTTCCAGCTCCAAGAGCCTCAGTCGCCGTCTCCCTGACCTGCCAGCCCGGCTGCCCCGGAGAGCTCGCCCCGTCTCAAGGGCCCTGTCTGGGCACAGGACGCCTCCCTGTCCCCCATGACCCTCAGAGGGCACCCACGGTGCCTGGTGGGTACTGGGTTCCAGCTCCCTAGTGCCCTGGGCATGTGTGTGTGTGGTAGGGAGCAGGGCCAGTACCAGTGTGGCCACTGTGAGGCCGACCGGCGGGCAGGCAACGTTCTGCTCCACAGCAGAGGAGGAGGAGGAGGAAGAGGAAAAGCAGGGGTGCTGTGCCAGGTGTTCTGGGGCACCCCGGGGGCCTTCAGTGGGTTTGTGGCTTCCACATCACTGCTTCCTTCTGCTCCGAGATGCTAATGGACCTGACCCTCCCATGGAGGCAGGGTTGTGAGGCCTAAAAGCAACTCCAAACCACAGCAAGGAGTGACCCCAAGACCGGTGTGGGTCGGCCCCGCTTCTAGGGTCCGCACCCCACACAGCAACGCTGAGGTCAGCGACAGCCCGGGCTTCGGCAGGGAGGACAACTAGCCGTCCTGCGCCTTCAGAAGTTAGTGTGTGCAGCGTTCTCGCAGCGTGGACAGAAGTCAAAGCGTGCGCCCCACTGAGCACAGCGGGTGCTCCGACAGAAACCCCGTCACAGGCTGCTGCGCTGAGGCTGGGGACCCCAGGGGCGGCCTCCCCCTCCCACCTGCAGACCCAGCCTGAGTCCCTCTGCCGTGCGCGGGGCTCCCTCACTGCGACCCGCACTGTGACGGCCACTGCCACAGGGCAGGAAGGGGACAGAGGCAGACCAGAAACGAGCCGGCTCCCCGAGGCCCGGCCGCCTGCAGCTGACGCCGACGTCTGTCCCTGGCTTCAGGAGTCCAGAAAGGCTCGCGGTCCTTGCCCCGAGGAGGTGGGGCCCTAGGGGACATGTGACATTCCCGCAGCTCACCTGGCTTCAGGCGTCCTGCTGCAGCCCGGCGCCCCCGGGCCAGGGACCACAGCCGCCGTGCGGCCCCCCAAGAGCCCCCCTTCTCAGCCATCCAGGGTCCCTCACAAGGGGCGCTGCGAAGCGAGGCGGCTCTGTTCCTCAGGATGCAGCACGCGGAGTGGCCGACCTCCTGGCTTCCTCCGCGGCTGGGTGACGCGGGCTCCAGTGACCTGCAGGAAGCACCGGTGTGACGTCCCCGGTGACCTTGGGCTTGGCCGAGCGCCAGAGAGGGAGAGGGCCATGGTCTCTGGGCTCGCCGGCCCCGGGCCGCAGGTCCCCAGTGTCCCGCAGCCCAGCTCGCACGCCACGGTGTGAGCAGGGGCCTGGGCAGAGCGGGAGGCCGCCCCCGCCACCTGCCGGCGAGCCCCGCAGCTCCCTTCCCGGGGCGGCGCGGACGCAGCGCCAGGGTCAGGGAGTCGGTCAGGCCGAAAACACCATCCAGGCTCAGGAAGTGTCACGTTCAAACAAACAACCATGAACTGGGAGGAAGGGAGGGACCGGCTGCCGGTGTTTCTGAAATAAACCGGGAAGTTCCGCCGTCTGAGGCTCTGTCCGCTGTGGAGGCCCGGAGGGAGGGCCCACAGGCCGCCTTGCTTGGCACGCAGCACTTTCCAGGCGTGACCCTGCTGTCCTCGCCGCGGCTCCTGGCCTGGGCCCCTGCCCGCAGATGCTTCTGGAAGCACAGCAGGGCACGGCGCTGGGTTCCCAGAGATGCCCGAGATGCCACCCTGTGGCCGGAGCTGGTGCTGTGCTGTGTGCTGGGGCCACCCAGGCTTTGGAGCCTCATGTCTGATCCTGAGGGGTCATTTCAGTGTCCTTTAAAGCTCAGCAGCACAGAGGATCGGAGGGTCCGAGCTGCTCCCCTGCGGGCCGCTCCGGGACAGAAGGAGCAGGTGTACCGCGCAGCTGAGAGCGACCGCAGAAGGGCGCACACCGACCGGGTCTCCTCCCACGGCCCGACGTGGCGCCCTCCACCCCTGCTGGGGTCCTGCGAGAGCTGCCAGCTCCGGGGTCCACTCCCACACCCACGGCGCCCCGCTTCCTCCCCGACATCCCTTCTGTTGGGGTTTACTGTTGCTGGCCCAGCCAGCTCTGTGAGCCGAGGCCCTAACGTGCCGGTCACTCCGGCTTTCCGCCGCTGTGAGATTATCCCTCAAGGTGGCAGACCCACGACACAGAGGCACGCGGACCACTGGAACGTCCCACGCGTGGTCCAGCCCTGGGACAGACTTCTAATCCGGATCACTGAGTGCCGGAGAGGCAGGGGGCGTGTAACCAGCCTTAAAGAGAACACATGCTCCTTCCTCCAGACCCAGAGCTTAAAATGAAGGTGACCAGGTTCATTCTTAACGGAAACCCAGGCTGAGGGCGCGGGACAGGCGGGCCCACCTCCGAGGAGGCCAGCGGCGCTCAGACAGGACCGGACACACTGGACGGGCGCATGCGCTCACCCACACGCCCACGTGCAAGGTGCAGACTTGGGTCTCGGTGGCTCGAGTCAGCAGGCTGGAGGCAGTTGAGCCACTGCGCGCCGGACAGACGCTCTGGCTCAGCCTCCACGTCGTGACCCTCACGCGTGGGAAATGCCCTCCACGACGCTGACTCTTGCCATGATGGCGAGCACGTCTTCCTAGTCCTCTACTCTCCCTTGTCCTCTCCGTCCGCCAGCCTCTTCCGGAACCCCAGGAGCACTGCGCCATATCCTCAACCCCTCTACGTCCTACTCTGAGACAGGGCCTTGGGTAGTTTCCCAAGCTGCCGTAAACTCGCCTCCTCTTCTGCCTCCCAGGCAGCTGCAGTCCAGGTGTGCGCCCTGCGCCCAGCCCGCTGCACTCCCTGTAGCTCCGAGACCGGGCGAGCGCTCGCCCCGAGGCTGGCGCGGATGCCAGCACACAGGCCTTCCCTCTCCCGGGACAGTGGAGAGGAGGCTGCAGCATGCAGACGCCGCCCGCTGTCCCGGGCTGGGTGCAGGCCACGCCACACCAGGTCCTCACGCAGGACGGCAGCAAGTCCCGCAGCCTGCCCACCAGACCCGCGGACCTCACGGTCCCAGAAGACTGCACCGTGGGCCTGAGGAACAGGTTCGTACCCCTCGGGGGAAGAGACCGCGCCACGGGCGAACCTCAAACAGCACAGAGCAGCCTGTGAGGAGACCCTGAGAGCAGAGCCCAGAGAAAGAGGGAGCAGGGCCGGGGCACAGCCGGAGAGGTCAGGCCTCGCACGGGAGGCCATCGCCCGTGGGCATCGTCCAGAGAGAGGTGCTGGTGGCCACAGCACCCAGCATGGCCCACGGGGGACCTGCCCACCAGACCAGCTTTGTGTCGGCCGTTTTACCAGTACAGTGCTGTTGGCAAAGGGCAGCACAAGCACACTGGGCCAGGCACTAGCACGACGCTCACCCTCCGAGGCCTCAGGCGGGGTGCTCGGGGCAGGGAGTGTGAGGAGTCCCTGATGCTGAGTCCTTGCTGGGAGGTGGGCGGGTTACCCAGACTGAGCGTGTCCAGCCATCTGCTCAAGACTCTAATCGACCTACAGCAAGCGCCCAGCCGGCACAAAGGCCCTGTAAACAGCACTATTCCACTTTATCCTGTAAATACTTAGGCTGTGCGCAGGGAACCATGGCACGAAGGAGGTCTGAGCGTGCTCTGTCCAGGCAACACACCTTCCCCTGACTTGGTTGAACCTCGGCTGCAGAGCCTGCAGCTAGGGAGGTCGGCGGTGGTGTCTGTCAAACGTCCTCTTCATCCACCCGGAACGAGTGTTCTCAGAACCCACACGCATAGTCCACAGCAAGCCCTCTGGACACGGAGAACTCGGAGGAGCCACCGCACACTCTGAGCTGGGGAGTGGCCACTACCGGTGGGCCCGGTTCCTCCCTGTCCACGCCCCACCTGCCCTGGTGGGTCGGCTCGTCCGGGACCAGGGCGATCTGCTGTGACCCCAGCAGGGCCAGGATGAGCAGCGTGACAGCAACATCTCCGGCCGGGTTTGCTTCCAGTGACAGCTGCGAAGAACACTGAAAGCGTCGTGATTCTGAACAAGAAGACAGCGGCTGCCCGAGCATTGTCCTCCTCCCATCTGGCTGCCGGCCATGCCGCGGACCAGCCAGTCCTCACTGTGCACCAGAGACTGTCCAGTGCTGCTGCCTGGCACACCGTCCCAGCCCAGGGCACAGCCACGGTGCCCTCGCGCGCAACACCACATTGGGCTGCCCGCGGAGTGGAGTCCATAAGGGGCAGTGCTGTCCGTGGTTCCAGGCCTCCCGTGGGGTCTTCACACACCTTCTCATCCTTCGTGGATGAGGGGAAGCAGTCCGGGTTTATCATGTGACCAGTGCTGGCTTTCCACACTCCCACTACAGGGCATTCTGGTCCTTCCAATTATCCCTCTCTCCCCACACGCTGCTCTGCTCGCCTTGATACCCACTGAGACGCAGCGAGCACAGGAGGGTGCAAATACCCTCCCTCCCGCTCCTGCGTGCTTCCCCAAGGCCCGCAGGGAGAGGGGCTGATCCCGAGCCACACAGCCCCTGTGCCACCGCCGCACACCTGTCTGTTGGTCCGCAGTGTCACGAGCAGATGCTTACTGCATGTGGAGGGACGGACAGACAGACTGCACTAGACGTGCCAACCCATCCAGGGAGGGGCAGGGCCTCGGCCACCACCTGGCCAGCCGGGCGCCTCTCCCACCCGTGTCCCGTGCGCCGCTCCAGCGACTCTCGGGACTGGTCGCTGCTGTGCTTCAGGAAGGTCACAGCATCCCCAAGAAGAGACAGGTGAGGACCCGCTTTCACACTCCCGGGCCGGGACCGCCCCGCTGACCACTAGTTACGGGAAAGCAGGTCCGATCGGCCCTCCAGGGACGGCAGCGGCACGGCAAGGAAGGCGCCACTCGTGCAGAAGGCCCCGCTCTCCGGAGCGCCGCGCTGCGCTTGCCTCGGGCTCGCTGCTCGGTGGGCGCAGAGGCAGGGCCGCTCTGCCTGCGCTTGAGGCCGTGGAGGGGCGTGGGCCCCTCAGCACCTAGAGGCTTCGGCCCACAGGAGCAGGGTCTTCAGACCAAGGCTGCTCCCCAGGCACAACCGCTGCCAGAAAGTCCCCATCTGTGCAAAATCCGAGTCTCCTCACGGTGCCGCTGTCTTCCGTGCGGCACAACCAGAACCGCGGGGTGCTGAGGGCCCGAGGCCTGGACTCTGGTCTGGCTTCTTCACCAACCGGATTCACAGATCTGGGCAGGAAACTGACCCTGCAGTCTCTCAGGGCGCAGCATTTCACCCCAACTCCCGCGCGGCCCAGGGCACGACGCTGCTGCCTCCCGCACACCCGCCTGCGACACCCAACGCGCAGGCTCCCTCAGCGGCCAGGCCAGCGCAGGGCGGACATTTCCTCTGCACAATGGTGCCAGGCATCGGTCAGGAGACACACGGTCTTCTGATCCGATGGACATGGCGAGGGTTCCACCACACGGCTCTCGCCAGCATGACAGGCGCAGCTGCGGCTGCAGGGCTCTGGTTATGCAGAGGTGGGCGCAAGTTCCTGTGGAGCCACCTCACCTGGCCACCGTGCCCAGGACAGGCCCCGGGGCAGCACTCGCTAGGGGGCCGGGCAAGGCGAGCGTCTCTGCTCGAGCCTGGCTGTGGTGGACACAGAGGTCAGGGCCCAGAGCCAGTGGGAAGCATGGGCGTCACGGAGGGCTGTGCCTGGCCGTCCTCGGAGGACTGTGGGCTGGACAGCACCCAGGCTGTGGGCGCCAGTCACGGAGCGGGAGAGAGCAGTGAGCCTCGCTGCGGGGCCAGGCGCGGGAGGGCCAGGCCCCCGGGGGGTTGGAAGTTCGGCCTCAGCTCCTGCAGGCGTAAGAGGCGAGCTGCCGGAAGGGAGGGGACACGTCCGGCGTGAGACAGCGACACCACCGCGGACCAGACTCCAGGGAGAGGGGCGGCCCTGGTGGGGCGGGTCAGCCGGGGAGCTGCAGCCCACCTGCCCTCGGTGGGGGTGGGGCTCGGGCAGGACTGGCCTTCATGGCCATAGCACAGTCATCCTCCCCAGGAACGGGTACGAGTGGTGACAACCCCTGTGGAGAGAAGGCAGAGGCCACGCCCTACAGTGCAGACCGGCATGTGGGCCATCGCTCCCTGTGGCCGCTGTGGCCGTCCTGGGCACGGGGCTGGCGCGCTTCCATCTTGGCTACACAGAACGGAAGATTTTAGGCCTGGCACAGGAGGAACGTCTGTCTGCCACTCCGGCCTGCTCCAGAGGTTAGCCACAGAACTAGCTGGAAATCTGGATAGTCGTGGGGACTCTGGGACAGAGAGAAAGACACTCTGGAGACGAACGGGAGCCACACGGACTCCGCTATTCTGATGGCACTGGTGGCCGCTCCCCACGACTGAGTTAGCGCCTAAAATTTAGCTCTTGGATTGTGGTGAGCTTGGTGCAGAAGGTAGATGGTGGGATGGGACAGACCAGGGACAGGAGATCTTTGGTCCACGCAGAGTGGGTGCCATGCGAGTTCCAGCCAGAGGAACGGGTGGATTATCCACATCCTCCATCCATCTTCCGAGGCAAACCAATGATTTGTGTGTTCCATGTGTAGATGGTGAAAAATCGCTAATCCCAGCATTAATTGATTACTTTAAATATCATATAGCTTGCATTTTTACTGCCCTGTAACAAAGTCTTCTGTCTATCCGTCCTCACATCCATCCAGCCTCCTACTCAACCACCCATCTATCTCCCAGTCCCACCATCCATCTTTCCATTCATACATTCATGCCTCCAGTGAGCCAGACATTCACCCATCCACTCATCCAACCATCTGTCCACCCACCATCTATCTGTCCGTCCACTCATCCACCTCTCCGTGAAACTGGGGTTTCCCTAAGGCCAGCGGGAAGGTGGGACTACACTGAAGGACGCACTGAAGCACTTCACCCATGGCCCTCCCGAGAATTTGCAAGTGCAGATTCCCAGACCGTGTCCCTCGCGCCCTCCTGGGCCAGAGCTCCGGGAGCTGCGATCCACGGCTTTCCAGCCCCGCCAGGGGACGCAGAGGCACGCTCCGGCCTGGGGACCAGCGTCCGAAATTCGTCAAAGGCTTAAAATAAGTAGGTCCCTACCCCTCGAGTGTTTCTCCCTTCTGAAACCACCTCTTGCAAGAAAGAGAAAACCGAGCGCCGGGCAGTGCGGGGAAGGAGGCCTGGCACAGGAGGGGCTTTGCGACAGGAAGACGGTCCTGGCCTCAATCCTGAACATCAGGTTCCAGAGCATGTATGGGCCCCACAGGCTCTAGGCCAAGGACGCAGATTCACAGAGCACCTGCAAAGCACACATTATCCACCTCTGCATGCAGAGGAGCCGGACAAAGAAGGCTCTGGGAGGTGGAAGGCCACACTCAGATCCCAGGCTGGAACACGCAGCAGCACGTCCGCACACAGGCACACGAGACGCTGCGAGTCAGGCTGAGCGGCACGCAGGCCGGATGAGCTGCCCACGCCCACCCTTCCACTGAGCGGCGACACTGACTCCTGGGCCATTTTTGGAGTCATCAGCTCACAGCAGCTCTGACCTGATGCGACCCCTGAGCAGGAAGGACCCCATGACCTTGAGTCTGAAGCCACTCCGCTGCAGCTAGGAGTTCTGGAGGTGCGTGGACAGAGGCTCGGGCTGCACCAACCTATATCCCTGTCCTCTGCGGGAGGACACAGCAAGGTCCTCAGTCTTCCCGCCACGGCTTCCCATGCTCAGGGTCCCCTGCACAGCAGGAGTAAAGGCTGGGTCCCTGCTGCAGAAGAGGGCAGTGTCTGCGGGGGCCAGCAGGCGTGGACACAGGGGCAAGGGGCCGTTCCGCCGGATCTGGGAGCTGAGATGGGGTCTGCAGCCTCGGTGCCAGGAGTGTTCACGGCGCAGATCAGGGGAGGCTGCTTCCCTCCTGCGAGACCTGGCAGCCGTGTAGGCTGGGTGCACAGGCTGGCTGGTGGTGCAGAGTGAGCAGTAGGCGCCATTTCTCCTTCTCTGAGACAAGCGTTTACAGCTCCAAACGCACATGTGTCTTTCAGAGCTCGTGAAGAGACCTGGACCCCTAAAAGCCCAGGATGACATCACTGCTGGAGCCGTTCCCGTGCCGAGATCCCCACACCAGCCAGGAGCAGGGCAGGAGGAGAGCAGAAGCCCCTCCCTCCCTCCACAGGTCCCAGGCCTCTGAGCGGCAGCGCAGCGCCGAGCGCCCTCTCCTCAGGCAGCCCTGCACCAAGCAGAGCTGAGCCCGGCTTCCCAACGTGGAGCTGAGCCTCTAAGGAGGGGGGGTGGGGCAGAAAGGCTCAGTTTTCTTTTGCTCCATACACAATAAACTCAGTTTCGATCAAAACCCATCTTCACAAGCTGAATGTCTCCCTCGGTCTCAGCGAGGCGCCCCCCACACACAGGCAGGCGGCTCAGCGGAGGGCCACGCCCAGAGCTCTCACCCCCGGGAGCACTAGAGCCACCGGGCAAAGGTCCACGCCACCCGGCACACGGCCACGTCGGACACGCATCAGGGACTTACTTGCCGCGCCACATCTCTAGTTCCTCTTCGCTTCAAGGGAAGGAGGCAACCCGCGGTCTCCTCTCCTCTGCAGCAAGGAACCTTGGGCGTGCCCACGCCATGGCAGCCCGGCAGGACCCAAGCTGCCAGCGCAGCCTGGGCCGAGACCGAGGGAACCGAGCTGCTTCCCAGAGCTCGCCCGAGCAATCGCTCCATCAGCACCGAAAACAAAGGCCCAAACCGCTGTTCTGCTTTTCACACCCCGACACGGCTTTCCCACATTTACCGGCCCGAGGGCCACCTTCCGGGTGGGAAAAGGGCCACCACATTAATCTGCTTTTCCCCCTAGGAGTCCTAGGGCTTCCCCAGCCTCTCCCGCTCCACTGCGCTCCGCAGCTCTGGCTCCGGCGGGTGCTCCGCTCGCACCTGTGCCGTCCGGCGCTGCTCGGGGGTGGCCCCACAGCGCGGGGCGGCGGGGAGGGGCCTGCGGGGCAGACAGCTCACGCTGAAAAGCCCAGCCCGATCTGCATCCCCGCAGCCGTCCTCGCGGAATAAAACGGCCGCAGTCCCCGAGCCGGGCGCAGTGCGGCGGCCGGGCGACCCCCGTCTCCCTGCGACTCCACAGGACGGAGCGCTCCTCCTACCCGCGCGCCTGGAAACCGCATCCAGCCTCCGCACCATCTCCTCCAGGGCCATGTCTTCATTCCAGAACCTCATCCTCCGTACCGCGTCCTCGGGCGCCGGCGCCGGCTCCCTGACGCCCCGGGTGGCGTGGGCCGGGGGCGCGCGTGGGGAGGGGGCGGCCCGGGATTGGTCGGCGCCGGCGGGGAGGGGGCGCCGGCGGGGGGCGCGGGGCCGCGGCGGAAGCGGAAGCGGCCGCCGGCAGCGAGTCACCTGGGAGCCTGCGTGGCCCCACGGCGGGCACCTGGGGCGCGTGCGTGTGCAGCCGGACCCGCGCGTGTGCACTGCCGCGGGCACACGGAGCCCTACGAGCCCCGCAAGGTCATCCGGCGCTCGTGCGCGTGCACCGCCGTGCGCACCCGGTACCCTGCGCGCGCCCCGAGGTCGCTCAGCCCCCGCCCCGCCCGCACAGCAGCCCCTACCTGCGGCCGCCCCGGGGCAGGTGCAGAGCCCGCAGCAGGCGAGCGCGCCCTCATCGCGCGGCCGCATTGCTCGGGGGCCAGCCAAGGTGAGTGGGTCCTGGGTGGCTGACGTGCGCGGGCCGCCCTTGGACGCAGGACCAAGCCCGCCGCAGGCCTGGCCCACTTGCCTCCGCGGCTGGCAGGGAGCCACGCGGTGATTGGACACCGGCAGCAGAATGGAGCTCGGCGCCCTGGGCCTTGGCCGCCAGCATCCCGCCCTGTAAGCTCAGGTGCACGCCCAGACCCGGCCTGCCCTGCCCGTGCTGCTGGCCAGGCTGCTGTGGCAGGACCTTGGGTAAGCGCCTATCCCAGAGGCAAGTGTTTCAGGGTGGGTGGAAGATCGAGGCCCAGCATCCGGACTGGCAGGGCGTGCACCAGAGCCCAGGGCCAGCAGCTCCGCACCCACCACCCCGTGTGGGGACAGATACACAAGTGACCGCGGGGACACAAGACCAAAGGCCCCATGTGCGCCCTCACAGAGGCACGGCTTGAGACAGTGGCCCGAAACATGTAGTTACCCATGAAATAGAGCACACCTTGTAAGTAACAGGGAAGGCAGAAGCTTGCTCTTCAGGAGATAAAAAGCATCATCAGCTACTCCTCTTGGTCCTCAGTGGTCTCTCCACAGGGGAGGGAGTCCACCCCTGGCTGTTCATGCCAAAGCACCCAGACTGTGCTGACGGGCCACCCTGACCATACCCGCAGCCAGGGATCCCCAGGCTCGCTGTCCCATGCCGGCCTATCCCGACCTGCCAACCTGGGAAGTGCCAGCTGCCAGGCAGAGCACACTGGCTACTGCCCCAAGGGCCCCCAGGGCCAGCACACCTCTGGTGTGAGCCCGCAGAGGGAACATGCTGGTTGGAACCACTGCCTACTGCCCATGGCTCGTCTGTCCCAGCCTTGAACTCCTGACCTTCCACTTCCTGCCCACACTGGCCTCCAGCCCTGACCGCTGGCCAGGCAGACGTCAGAAGACCTGTGTCCTTCTTTCCCTGGGCCATATCCATGAAAGCACTGAGTCGCTACTCCCTGGCCACCCGGGGCAGTGGCATCAGCTGCCTGGAGTTTGCCGCATTGCCGGTGGCGGCAGGGCACCCGGACATGAGGGCAGACCCAGGGCTGAAGTTTCCACAGACATCGCCTGTACGAGTGCTCAAACTGATGCCTCCAGGGGCGGGTGGCCCGGGTTGGGGAGCAGGGCTCGCCCAGTCAAAGGCTTTGAGAGAGCACTGAGGCCTAGCAGCAGGGGCTCCAGCCCCAGCCCTGCCCACCCCAGAAAGAGACCTGCACCGCCCCATCGGAACGGTGGTGAGACTTCGTGTTTGCTGTGGGAAAACTGCCAACAGTGCCACTTGAGCCCAGCGGGCACCACGGGTTCAGCCCCTTAGGAGCACTGACCCCGCCTGGCCACACGGCCCTGGCCAGAGCTCCACTGCTCTGTTTACACATAGACACAGACAGGTCAGCAGCTTGGCCAGGCACCCGCAGCATGCAGGGCCAAGGTACAGGTCGGACGCGTGCGAAGAGGCTGGGAAACTGAGTCTTGGCCTCGGGACTTTGTCCTGTCTTGCTTGGTGGGATGACTCCTGCAAAGCTCTGGGCGGCCAGGACCACTAGGTTGGGCCCCACACCACCCTGGGAGCCAGGGACAGTTTTCTCCTGCCCCAGCCCACGCCCAGGAGGAAGCTGGTGCTGTCACATTACACCTGGACAGGGCACCGCTGCTTAGCAACCATTCCAGTTGACCAGCTCCGGAGAGGGCAAGAAAGGGAAGCTGGCGGGTAGGCAGGGCCAGATGGGAGCCAGCCCTGTAGAGGGCGGCCAGCTGGGAGTGGGCACAGCCGCCAGTGGGAGGAGCCACTGGAGAGCAGATACCATCTCTTCCCCTGTGAGCCGCTCTGTGCAGAAGCCTTCAACGCCCTGAGCTGGGTGCCCAGAGGGCCAGAGGATGAGCTGGGGCTGGGGTGGGGGTCGGGGCTGGGACACCTGGAAACAGCCCAGATCTGAGCCCCGGCCTGCCCTGGGCGGCGCCCACGACGCTGGTGGCTCAGGTCTCTGTGGGGGACTCTCCAGCTGGTGGGGCTCAGGCCAGCTCCTGCCGGGCACGACGGCCACAGGGGACAGAGAGGCGGAGCACCCGCAGCACTGGCAGGACTGGGCGGGGCGGGGCTGTGCACAGATGCCCAGGGCCGTGACAGCACCGCCGCTGGACTTTGCTGCACGCTCCACCCAGCAGGGGCCTGGAGTCCACACTGGCACGGAGAGGTTGGTGGGTGAGGGGGCTGCAGGACGGGGCAGCATATGCCAGGGTCCTCCCCCACAGAGGGCCTCACGGGAGGGGTCTCTGGCCTCCATGCATAGAGGTGGCAGCTTAACATATCCTGCTTCTACCTGAGCACTAAAGAGTTGTGTCCATTTCAGGAAATACAAGAAATAGTGTGGTTTTTTTTTCATTTTTTGAAGTTATACAAAGTTGTAACACTGAATCACTTGGAACCATTTTTCACCCAACCTTTTTCTAATCCTGCACATAAAATTTTCCTAGGATGTATACTTCAAAATGTAATTGGATTTTCTTGGCAGTTTTTGATTCTCGTAAGTCACGTGACACACACAGACAGAGCTTCTCACAACTGATTGTTCTCTCAGTTAAATTCCTAGAAGTAGAATTAGAGACCGGATTGAGGCTGGTTCTAAAGTTTCTGAGCTGTACGCACTGCACGGTGCATTGGCAGGCGCCTGAGCCGGGCAGGTGGGTTCCCACTCCACATAGGCCCAGGGAGAGCCCGGGACTGTGTGCTGGCCTGCGGGAGCTGCTCTCTGGCCTGGTGTGGAGCGGCGTGCCTCCAGCCCAGCTCCCAGGACGGAAGCACCCCAGACTCCCTCCCACCCCGGAAAGCATGGCTGCCACCGGGCAGTCGAGTAACAGCAAGTGCTGGTGAGGCGGGGAGGAGGGAAGGAGCCTCCGGCACTGGTGGTGGCCGTGAAGCAGTACAGCCACCATGGGGTCTGTGTGGAGACTCCCCAAACAGCTGACATTATTAACTCCATCGGACCCAGCTCTCCCTCCTAAGGATCCTCCTCAAAGAGTCACGCCGTCACGTTACAGGGACCCAGGTGCGCCCCCGCTTTACAGCAGCACGACTCACAACAGCTAGATCTTGGATGCGGCCTGTATGTCCGTCAGCAGATGAGGGGATGATTAAGGTGGGCGTCTCCACACAGTGGGGAGCACTGCGGTGCAGGAGGGCGGGCGTCACCAGCAGGAAAATGGGCTCCCCTTGCACCATGGCGTTGAGTGAATCGGACACAGCTTGACAGTTTCTGTTATATAAGAAACTCAAAGCATAAATAAGGAGAAAATGAAAGATAGATGATAGGAGAGGGGGCAGATCTTTGTGAAAAGAGGACCCAGAGATGAAGGGGGGCGGGGAGAGGAAGGGGCAGAGGGCAAGTGTGTCGCATCCACGCACCCACTTCCCCAGTGAACGGGTCACTCTGCACTGCGAGCGTGATTGATGAAATAAAGACAAGAAAAAGAAGAAACATGGCCCCGCCTCCCGGTGGGACTCGGAGTCGTGGCCTGGGGGTGGGGGGAGCCGTGGCGCTCGGCAGGGCGCAGCCACTGCTGAGGGGCGCCACGTCCGAGCACGGGACCCCTTTGGCCTGTCACTGGGTCCAGCTGGGCCGAGGATGCTGCTGTCCCCATGTCCAGGAAGGATGGTCGTGCTGGGAGCTGGGGGCTGCGGGGGCAGGAGGGGCGAGACTGCCCACAGCCCAGGGGTCTCCGCCTCCGCAGCCCAACCCCTGCCACGAGCCCGTCCCCTTGTTCCGAAAGGCCCCACCCCATCAGGCTGCACTCAGGGGTCCTGTGGCACCTGCACGCACAAGGCAGGCTTTCCGGAGGGCAGCCAGGTGGCACCTGGGCACGGACCAGGCTCACTGACCACCCCATGGACAGTGCTGCGGAGTGGCTTGGGGAGCACCTGTCACGGGAGTGGACACATGGGGTTGCCACGGCCCCAGCTGTAGGCATCAGCCGCTGGTGACCAGGCTATCAAGGAGACCAACATAACCAAGAGCCAGCTGCCCTGGCCCCCCACACCCCGGTTACCGAGGAGCTTAGTGTTGCGTTAGGGGTTCTGAAAGAGGGGCGGAGGGACCAGGCTTGCCTGGGGCTGTTGCTGAGACCTGGGAGGTAGCGGGCAGAAACACAGATGCCCACATTGGGGGCTCAGACAGCTGTCTGGGCTCTGGGCAGCCGGCGGGTGGTGAGGGTACTCACCCTCACGCTGTGCCTGGAGTGAGAGCGGCACAGGGCAGAGGGGCTGCTGGTCCTCCGTCACGGGGGCCCGGCAGGGTGGCCTGGAGCACCGGGCTCAGCAAGGGGCTCTGCCCGGTGAGATGCTGCCCACCCAAGGGGCCTGCAGGAAGGCTGGTGCCCAGCAGGATGGTG
Source organism: Thryonomys swinderianus (assembly GCA_004025085.1). Taxonomy (NCBI): domain Eukaryota; kingdom Metazoa; phylum Chordata; class Mammalia; order Rodentia; family Thryonomyidae; genus Thryonomys; species Thryonomys swinderianus. Next base: position 95,397 of record PVIC010000348.1, on the reverse strand, counting down.
AGGGCAGAGCAGGGGCCCCCGCGAGACCCATCAGCCAGGCCTGGAGGCCCCGCCCCTTAGCGGTGGCATCTGTGCCACCCCATCCACCCACAGGGGCTGCGCTGCCTCCGCCAGACAGGACGTCCACATGTGGGGCGCAGGGTCCGCGGTGCCCACGGGTACGTGTGGACAAGCCAGTCTGGAGGACAGGAGCGCAGATCACCTCCCCATCGTCCTCCTGACCCTCCCGCCCCATTCTGTGGGACAGAAGGTGCTGGAGGGGGCGGAACTGAGCGCGGAGGTGGGACGGGACTGAGGCAGTTCGGGTGGCCGACAGCAGGCAGGCCGCGGTGGGGTGGAAGCTCACGGCGTCCTCGGGACAAGGACAGAAAAGCGGCGGGTGGAGCACCGGCCTTGCCGAGGCGCCCTCGGACCCGCAGCCGGGTGTGGGAGCCCGCCAGGCTGTGAGCACCACCGCTGAGCTGGGAAGAGCCCGGGGGCCTTTGGGTGAGGGCGGAGCTGGTGGCTGCAAGTGTTCATAGCGGTCTGACCCCTAGGGGGGCCTCTGTGGACGGGGACAGGGACACTGTGCCACAGGAGTTAGGACTCAAACCGGAGGAGCCGGGCGCCTTGTGGGAGCCGGACTCAGGATGCCCACAGGCCCTGGAGGGCACTGGCACTGCGCTCTGGGAGCAGCCGCAGCCCCCACATTGGTGGACCTCCGTGGGAACAAGCTCAGGAACCTCGGGCACTCAGCCTGCCCTGTGCCCAGCCTGGACCGGCCTTGCCTGGCACCATCACTGCTTCCGGTGCAGAGCAGCAGGTATGCATGGGCACTCTGTGCTCCAGAGCTGGCTCCCCGCACTTCCATTTCATGATGATGAACTTGGGGTTTCAAGCCCTGTTTTAGATGAGGCTTCTGCAAAGTTCCTGGGAACCCTGTGCGCCCCAGGCCGCCCGGACAGTGATGCTGCCCCACGCACAGCAGAGGCCCTGGCAGGGACATCGGCTCTGCGGTCTGGGGCGGAGGCTGGAGCAGCCTGAGCCTGTGCCCGTGAGGCCTTGTCACCAGAGCCGGCCCGAGGCTCGGAAGGCAGGCCCGCAGCCCGACACTCTCCAGCCGCTCAGAAGCTGTGGCCGTCACCGCACACGGAAGGGGAGCACAGGTGGGTCTGAGTGTGGCGTCCCGAGGGCCAGCGTCCTCACAGGGCCTTCTACGAGAGGCAGGAGGCTCGGGCGGGGCACAGGGCAGTTGGTCAGGGACAGCTGGAAGGGGCAGGGGTGGACCCTCCAGAGCCACCGGCAGGAGCCCCCAGCGGGGCTCTCCACCTCCAGGAGTGGATTCGATGCCACTGCAGGCTCCGGGGGCCCCACAGGCCAGGGCTGGCATGAGAAAGTCACGGGCTCCTGGGAAGGGCCGGTGATCGCACAGCCCTGCAGCCCTGGAGAGCCGTGCGGCTCCCACAGAACAGGGGGAAATGCCCGCCTCTCTCTCCGGAGAAAGGGAGCGCAGGGGCCCGAGTGCGTCCGTCCTGCACCAAGGCTGTGCGCTGCACCCATCTGACGCCCTGACGCGTCCCCAGCGCTGGGCAGAGGGACGAAGGCGGCGGGCGGCTCTGAGGGTGGCAGGTCCACCTGCGGTACAGTGCACACATGCGTGCCCTCTGTTGGGGGCCCGCTCCTCGGACCCTGGCGCCCTCTGCCTGGCAGATAGCCCGCCCTGTTGGCAGAGGGAAGGGACTTCTCCCTATGCTGGGAAAGCCAGGGCGGCAGCTGACGCTGGGCCTGAAGACAATGGGCGGCTTCCTTGTATTCTGTTGCTCCGGGCTCCTGCCGTGGAGAACAACTGTCCCCGCCCGCTGGTATCTCCCCACCTCACCCGGGACAAAGAACACTCTGTTCCTGACACAGGACAGCCCCGGGGAGAGGAAGCCGCGCTGGCGAAGTGGGCAGAAGAGCCGGAGGACGTGCTGCCTGCACAAGAGACACTCGCACGTCACGCCACGTACAGAGGCTCCTGACGAGGGCTCCAGATGGCGGGAAGCGTGGCCCGCCGCAGGCCCCCGAGCTCTGAGCCGTTCTGCGGACGCAGGAGGCCCCTGCGATGGCGCTGCTCCCACCCCAACCCCCTGTGCCGGCGTTCGTAGCTCTGCCAGCCAGGCGGGGCTGCTCCTCCGCCGACAGCAGGGCGGCCGTCGGGATGAAGTACACAGGGACGTCTCCCTGGACCTCCAGGAGCCTTTGGCCAGGGACAGCAGAGGCAGGAAGCGTGCGCAGTGTTTCCCAAAAGCATGGGCCCCGAAGGTTTGCAGAAAGGGGGCCTGGAAGTTCTCCAGGCTGGAGGGGCCTGAAGAGCATCCAGGGTGGCAGGGAGGACAGCAGCAAGGTGGACAGTCTGTGGCCAGCCAGGTCAGGTGTGCAGGAGAGGAGGCTGCGGGGGGAGCCTGGGTGGGGACTCGCGTCCCGCCTGCACAGCGACTCTGAAGCCTTGGTCCCACTGTCCTTGACCCAGACTGGATCTAGAAGCTCACAGCACTCTGGGCGGGCAACACTGCCGCTGACCACTGCTAACCAGCCAGTGCAGCGCTCACTCCAGTTCCAGAAGCACCGTGTGTCCCGGAGGAGGCCGCCGGCGCCCCCGACACTGCTGAGCACCAGCGGCTATGCTGAGCCGGCTCAGCCATCTCCTGCCCCTAAGCGGTGGGGCTCACTGAGGCCTGTCCCTTGCACCCCTCTAGGGAGCGCCCCCAGGTCACAGGGGCTGCTGCTTTGCCTTGACTCCCCTCAGGCGTTGCTCTAAGAGCAGCCTCAAACTGAATGCTCAGCCGAGGCCTGGGGTCTGGCCACACTGCCCACAGCCGAGGACACGAGGCGTGGTCCGGCTTCTAGTCACCTCCCGAAGACTGAGGTCCGCAGGGAGGCTCCTGGTCGTGGACACTGACTGTCTCCTGGGAGCTGAGAGGACGAGGGAGGACCAAAGGCACAGCACGAAACCGCACGAAGGGCAGTGTGTCCTCGCCGTGTGTCCTGCTCAGCAGAGCGCACCCAGTCAGAGAAAGGGAGCGGCCGGCGGTGAGGCCCAGCGCGCCTGGCTTCCTGAGCCCTGGCCTCCACAGAGAGGCACAAAGCCGAGCCTGGGCAGGACACAGCCGGGCCTGGACGCCCCAGGCCTGGACACATGGGGACTGGGCCCAACTGAGCCTGGACACGCCTGGGCCATGGTGCACCTGGGCTTGGACACATGGGACCAGGGCTCACTAGGTCGCTTCCTGGATCTCCGCGGCAGCCCCTCGGGTTCAGCAGAGGTGGACAGCCGCGGAGGTAAAGCAGGTTCTCTGCCAGGCCTCTCTGGGCAGCGCAAGAGCCAGAACGCTGGCTGGGAGCCACACCCCGCCCTTCCGAGGAGCCGCTCAGACCCCTCCTCACTGCACAGAGCGCGGTGTGCCCGCTGCACCTGCAGGTGACCAAGAACGATGCTTGCGTGCGGCTCCCGGCGGCACTCAGCCGAGGACAGGTTTCGCCACCCGGGGAAGAGCGTCACAAGGGCTTCATCCTCTCAGCTCCCAGCCTGTGTGTAGAACACGCCAAATGCCACATGGTCAAGGGGGAGTGTTCAGAGGGACTCGCCCTGTGGCTTCCAGGGCTCTCCTGGCACTGTCCAAAGCCTGAGTCTGGCATTGCTGGTACAGGATCCGCCCACCCGTGCCTCACACTTGCTGCTTCTGAGCTGGGCCTGAGCAGCCTGGCTGAGAAACTCATCCTCCTGGAGATCAAGCCGCCTCAGGAGAAGAGAAGCTGGGACTGGCACCCTCACTGTCTGCAGATGTGCACTGGAAGCCAGATGTGGATGGCCCTGGGGTCTCCTCCTCTGGCCAGGGGGAGCAGCTCACTCGGCTCTGGAGGCAGAAGCTGGTTTCCGCTCTCCAAAGCCCCAGGGACTTCCTGGACACCACCCGGAAAGGCGGAGCTGGCCAGTGTGCGTGCGGTCATCCGTGAGCCAGGAGGGAGCCGGAGTGCGGGTCCCGGAGTGCCGGCTCTGTTCAGGCTTGGCCCTTCGAGGAGGGCAACCCGGAGGAGCCGCCCGGCCTCTCTCTGCCCGTCGCCGGGTCTGTGAAGCAGGTTCACGGAGCGCGTGCTCACAGGGCATTCTGAGGGGAGCTGCGGATGAGCCGCGACAGCTGGGGCCCGGGCGTGGTGGGCATCTGAGGACGGCACCGGCGTCGCACGACTCGAGACTCGGCGCGAGGCTGGAGCCTGAGCCCTGCTTCTTGCCCTGGCCTCCTGGTCACTCTGCAAGGGTCTGTAGGCCCCTCTGCCTCCTGCCCCAGTGGGCCCAGGACTGAGGGGGGGCCTCAGCATCCCGCCTGGTTCCCGGCTTTGCTTCCACCGTGTGTGAGCCCGATTCCTGGCCCTCAGAGTGCCAGGGCCTCAGTGTGCAGCGCTGAAAGCACCAGGTGCCAGGGGAGCTGCCCGAGAAGGCTGCCACCCCTGCGACACCCCCTGTTCCCCTGGTCCTTCCTGCCCAGCCCGGCGCTCCGCGTCTCCTGGGGCCTCCTGAGCACCACGTGGCCGCACAGCCGCCAGGCTGAGAACTGACGCAGGGCGGACCCACGGCCCGGGCCGTGCAGGATGCCGACCGACTCCTGAACCCGCTGAGCGCCCGGGCCTGAGCCGGCCAGCAAGCCCCTGAGGTGTCTGACGTGGGGCCCGGACAGACGCCCACAGGATGTGCTCGCAGTCAGCTGACGCTCAGGGCTGGCGACGTGCTTGCAGACCAGCAAGCGGGAGCACCTGCTCGTTGCTGCAGTGCCCTGGCCCTGTGTACCCGGGAGGGGCGGAGGAGGAGCGGTGCCTCCGAGCCACACTCAGCCCTGTGTCCGTGGAGGGCGGCAGAGCTGTAGCAGGTAGACGCGGTGCCAGTAGCCTGGATCTCCCCGGTGTCCAGGCAGACAGAGGCGTCCCCACGCCGTGGAGGGACGGGAGCCTCGTCCGAGGCAGAACGCCCAGGTCCATGTCCTGCCGAGAGCAGAGGCCACCACACCTGCAGCCGCCTACTCGGGAGCAGGGCGAGGAGGCGTCACGGCCTGTGGGACTGGACCCTGCCCTCGCCAAGGGGCAGGCAGAGGCTGCGTGCGGGTCTGACAGCCCAGGCTCCACTCCCGGCCCCGGCAGGGAGAGTGTGACACTGGCCCCTGCCTCGAGGGTCCCTGGGACCCCACAGGAGCCAGGACATGGGACCCACAGACCCAGTCTGTAGGGTGTCCTCGTGACCTTCACTTCTGCCTCTGGGGTGAACCCCGAGAAACGAACAGGTGCTTCTTCCCCAGCTCACCCACCTCCCCAGCCAAGGGCTCCTCGTGCCCTTCCGCGAGCAGACGCTGTGTCTACCCCACGCCAGGGGCCTGCCCGCCCAGCGCAGAGCTCCGCTCAGTGTGAGTCACAGGCGGCCCAGTGCCAGCCGCGCCCTGCGGCGTGGCCCCCCAGTGGGTGACTCCTAAGCGGACAGCCCTCCCGCTCCCCACAGAGAGTCGGATCTGGAAATGCACCTGCAAGTTCACCGAAAAAGCAGAAAATGACGAATTCAAAAAGGGCTGCGAGTCCTGTTTGAGATGGTGTTGGCGCCAGTCACCTCCAGAAGTGGAGAGGGTCACTTTCCTCTCCTCCGGCGGCACGGACCCCCTCAGGGGCATAGCCCACCAGTGGGCAGCATCGGACGGCGCGTCCAGCCAGACGCCAGCCTGTGAGGCCGGCTCGGCCGTGAAGGCCGAAGGGAAGGACGCCTGCCTTGCTCCATGGCGCCAGGCGCCCGTCAGTAGACCTTTTGGGCAAAGGCGGCTGACAACAGGGCACAGACGTCCGGGAGGGACCACGCGCACCCGCAGCCCTGTGCAAGGGGTGGACGGGACGGCCACGTGCCCTCCTGGCCCGCAGGCCACCGCAGTGCGGAAGGCGGCTGCACAGTGAGCGTGCTGGCCCGTCCCCCTCCGGGCCCGGAACGTGGGACGTGTGCCTTGTCACCTGTCTTCCAAGTCTGCTGCCAGCCCTGCCCCGAGGAGCTCCAGAGCATCACAGAGGCGAGGGGAGGAAGCGAGGGCGGAGTGCTGGGCGCTCGGCCACGGCCAGCCTGGCGGGGGGAGGCCTGAGCACTTCCAGGCCACGGACATGGCCGGGCCGGGCGCCCGTTCCCAGGACTGGCCCCGTGCTCCGCCCCTGAGCCGGGCACAGAGCCGGCCCAGCCTCCGGCCCCACAGGGCCCTCCGTGGCTGCACCTTCCTTCGCTGAGTCCGAACATCTAAACCCCTGTTTCTTCTGAGGAATGTACTTGTTCCAGCCTGACTCAGAGGCGCAAGCTGACCCGACTCCATGTCTGCTCCGACCTTGTGCCTGGGGCACATATTCGTGTAAGCCAGCCCGGGTCACAGCCCTGTAGCAGGGGAGCCCACGCCCATGCCTTCCCCCCTCTACCGAGAGCCTGTGGACCGCCAGGTGCGGTGGCCACGCTGGTGACCCCAGTACTCAGAGGCTGAGGCTGGAGGGCTGTAAGGCCGGCCCGGGCAATTTAGAGAATTCCCATCTCAAAATAATACTGAAGAGAAGGGCTGAGGACGCAGCTCGGTGGTGGAGTATTTGCTGAGGCTAAGGTTTGATCCCCAGCGCTGAAAACAAACAAACACACACACAAACCTTAACACTGCTGCCCCTCGGGAACAGCTTCCCACCCCGGGACCCCGGCCCAGCCCAGAGCAGTCGCTCCTCACGGCCGGGCGGTGTCCGCCGTGCGCTTGGCTCCCTCCCCGCGTTCAGTGCTTCTGAGGAAGCCGCTGTGCACATGTGTGCTCTGGCCGCTGACGCCCAGGGCCTTTCTCGAGACGTCAGCCCGGAGCCGGTGGCTGCTCTGGGAGACGCGCACCTCCTCTTCAGAACGGCTGGCACGGTTTCCCGGGCAGGCTCCCCGCCAGCGTGTCCTGCGGTCCCTGCCTTCCTCCGGGCACGCTGCTCCTGGGTGAAGCCACCGTGGCTCCCTCCTGCGCTCCGAGGCACGCGGCGCCGGTGCTGCCCGTGGCCCTCCTTGGGGAGGCTGTGACTCGGCCACTTCCTGAGTGCAGGCTGCGCTGCACATGGCCTGTGGCTCCTCTGTCCTCCCGGGCCGTGCGGTCTGCACGCCTCCTCTCCAGCCCACGCGCCCGCCTCTCCGCCCTCTTGCGGGTCCCGGAACATGTTTCGGCTCGGAGGAGCCTCGTGTGTCAACTCTCCCTTTCAGGTGGTTTTTGGGGGATACTGTCGAACTCAGGACCTTGCGGTTGCGAGGCAGGAACGGGGCCACAGAGCCCCTCTCTTCCCTTCTACGAATCCCACTCTGGCATCAAATCTGAGAACGCTCTGCTGAGCTCTCGGTCCAAATGTTGTCTGAGTGGCATCTACATTTAGGAATTCCACGCCTTATGTTTAAATACGTGTTCCATTTCTGTTAATTCTTAGATAAGATGCAAACTGAGGTTGAGATCATGGTCTCTGAGGTCAGCTTCTACCACGTCCAGTGTCCAGCACCGAGAGTGGGAACTGTGGCTCCTCTGATGAGAGAGGCACCTCATTAGAAAAACTCCCTGAAACAGTTTCTGAGGCAACAAAGGGCGTGGCCATCAGTTCTGCACCTCAGCCAACCACGACCCGGGTGGCCAGTCTTCATCTTCCCGCCGAGGGGCGCGCGTGCGACTCCTCTGGAGGCAGAGCTGTGACCAGCCTCCTCGCTGCAGCCGGCTGCGGGGAGGCGCCCATGGCAGGGCAGGCACCGGGCGGGGGCGGGGCACACCAGGCCACCTCCCCCCAGGGCGGGTTGTTGTGAGCTACAAGCACACTACTAAGTGAACACAATGAAACAATGCAGTGTAGCAGGCCCCAGTCTGACTGTACTGCAACATGTCCTGATGACAAAAAACATTTGAGGGGCCGGAGGGTTAGCTCAGTGGTTCCGGCGTCTGCCTCGCAAGCTCAAGGTCCTGAGTTCGATCCCGGTAACCACATATAATGCTGGGCGTGGAGACTCACGCCCACCAGCCATCAATACCACATACTGCAATGCTGGGCGTGGTGGCTCACGCCTGTTATCCCAGCATTCGGGAGGCAGAGACAGGAGGATTGCTGAGTTCGAGGGTTGCCTGGGCTCCATAGTGAGCTCAGGGCCAGCCTGAACTACAAAGCGAGACCCTGTCTCAAAAAGAAAAAAAAAATTTGAGAAGCCAATAGAAATAAAATAAAGTTTTCACACAGTTGAAACAGTGGAGCTGGAGGCGCCCAGCTGGTCTTGACCCTGGCGTCCCAGCTGGCTGTGTCCCCTGTGAGGCTCACGGGACACGTTCCTATCGGAAGGGGAGACGGGGTCTTCAGACTCACATTGAGGAGCCCTAGTTTCGTCAGAAGAGTTCAGAGAGCAGAATGGTGTGTGCAGAGTCTGACACTGGAAAAGAGGTGGCCCTGTGTGCCTCCCGGGTCACCATGTGGAGAAGGTGGCCTGAGGCACCCAGACGGCAGGGCTTCAAGGCCCTCCCTGGGCCAAGGAGGATCTGCCATGCTGGCAGTGCCCTCAGGGCTCGTGGCTGGGCCCAGGGCACGGAGGCCCTGCAGACACACGCCCTCAGCCATGGGGGAGGCGGTCTGCCCAACTCTGGCAATGTGGCTATGGCCCCTCACCATGACCCCAAGGCACAGGGCCCGCTGGATGGGCGTGGTGGAGGCACAGAAGCTCCCAGAGCCTCAAGAACACAGCGACACCAACCCACAACCCCGAGGCTCCTGCTGGCCTCCCTGGTCCTGGCTCAGCTCGGGCCTGCAGGGCTCAGTGCTGTCCCCATCTCTATGTCCTTTATCTTTAAATTTACCTAGGACGTTCCCAGCACCCTGAGCCACCATCGCAACAAAAGTCTGTTTGCTGCTTTCCAGCACCCCCTGCTGGCACATGGAGGACTCGCAGTGGATGGGAGGGGCCCTGGCCTCCGAAGGGTCAGAGGAGGGAATTTCCCATCATGCACCACGGGAGCCCCCTGAGATGTGGAGACTCCACAGAGCCCAGATTCACCCTGTCTTTGCCAACAGCCTTTGGCCTCATTTTTAGAGCAGGTGTGCGTAAATGAAAGACAAGATGTACCTGGTTTCAGGAAATTAGCCCAGAGCAGTGGCCACTTTAGAAAGCTCCTGGATGGTGTGAAGCTCAGTCATCCACATCCGCACCACAGGCCCCACAGGTCCCCTGTGTCCATCACACCTGAGCAGGAAGGAGGCAAGCCCGCTAAGCTTCTCCAGGTAAAGCTGCCTTCTTCCTCAGACAGGGAGCCTACAGTGGGCCAGGCACTGTAGGCGGAGTGGCAGGCATGCGGCCGAGTGACAGGAAAGGAGGGCATGGCTGACAGGGGAGGGTGAAGTGGGCAGGCCACCGGCCATCCGTCCCTCTGCGGCCCTCCTCCTGATACCTGGGTCCTGCACCTCTTCCGGTCGGGCCCACTGGCCCTGCCTCAAGACCCTGAAGCTGGCCTTTGCCAGGTTCTCCAAGAGCAGAACTGTGCTCTGTGGGGCGGACTTGTCTGTGGACAGAGGGTTGCAGGTGAGCCTGGAGGAGGCCGGCAGGGGCTCAGACAAGACTGGCTGTGGACACTGGCCAGCCTGGTCACAGCATGGAGACCAGGGTACAACTCAAGGACGTCTTAAAGACTTTTGTCTGAGAAACAGCTGGTAAATTTTTTTACACATTGTAGGTGGTCTTTTTGTACTGTTCCTGGTTTCTCTTGCTGTGCACAAGCTTTTTAATAAGATGAGATCCTAGTTGTTAATTCCTTCTGCTAGTTTCTGTGCTGCTGAGGTTTTGTTCATAGTCTTTCCCTATGCCAGTGTCTCCAAGAGTTCTACCTAACCTATCTTCCAGCAGGTTTAGTGTTTCCGTTTTAATATTTAGTTTTTTTTTTTTTTTTTTTTGAGACAGGGTCTCGCTTTGTAGTTCAGGCTGGCCCTGAGCTCACTATGGTGCCCAGGCAAGCCGCTGCGAACTCAGCAATCCTCCTGTCTCTGCCTCCCGAGTGCTGGGATGACAGCGTGAGCCGCCACGCCCGGCGGAATGTTACTGATTTTTGAGTGTTGACCTTGCATCCAGCTACTCTACTGAATCTGGCAATCAAGTCAAGCAGTCTTTTGGGTGAGTTTTTGGAATCTTGTATATAGAGAATCATGTCATCGACAAATGGTGACAGGTCAACTTCTTCCTTTCCTATCTTTATTCCTTTTATTTCTTTTTCTTGTCTAACTGCTGTGGCTAATGGTGACAAAACTACACTGAATAGGAGTGGTGATAGTGGATATCCTTGTCTTGTTCCTGATTTTAGTGTGAAAGGTTTCGGTTCATCCTGTTTAGTATGATGTTGACTGTTGGTTTTTTTTCACAAATACTTCTTATCAAGTTGAGATAAAGATCATCTATTCCAATTTTATGTAGGGTTTTAATCATGAATGGATGTTGGATTTTGTCAAATGCTTTTTCTGCATCTATTGAGATGACCATATGGTTTTGTCCTTGACCCTGTTAATATAGTGTATTACATTTATTGATTTATGTATGTTGAACCATCCTTGAATCCCTGGGATGAATCCAACTTGGTCAGGGAATATGATCTTCTTGATGACCCTCTGTATTCTGTTTGCCAGGATCTTATTGAGGATTTTTCATTTATATTTATTAGGGAGATTGGCCTGTAGTTCTCTTTCTTAGTTGGATCTTCTGTGCTTTTGGAATCAAGGTAATGGCTGCTGCCGGGAATGAATTTGAGGGTACTGTGTCCCTGTTAATTTCATTAATTTCATTAATTCCATTGGCTCTTTCCTAAATCTCTTGTACAATTCAGAGTGAGGCCATCAGAACCAGGACTTTTATTTGTTGTTATGTTTTCAATTACATCTTCAATGTCACTGATTGATATTAAGGTGTTTAGCATTGTTATATCTTATTCATTCAACTTTGGTAGTTCATACGTGTCCAGGAATCTATCCATCTCTTCTACATTTTCCATCTTGTTGGAGCACAAATTTTTAAGTAGGTGTTTATTGTCTCTGGACTTCTGCTGGATCTGCGGCTCCTAACATGACGCCGAGGAAAGGTCCAAGGCAAACCGGTGGCTATGACCCTGCCGAGCGCTGAAGGCAGGCCTGCCTGTGTTTCCCAGCATGCTTTGGGGACTTTCCACACTGTCCCACCCCACCCTCAGAGGGTGAGACTGTCCTGTGAGCAGCTCCAGGCACCCGGGCTGGTGACCCACCGCCAGGCGCATAGCCACGAGAATCCAGGGAGGGACTTTAACGCCATCTGTGTAACATGTCTGCAGCCGGAAAAGAAGCAGCCCCATGCCCGTTGCGAACTGGCCTGGCCACTCACTCATCAGACACTGCCCAGCCCACAGACGACGGTGCTGTGGACCAGGTGGCAAGAGGGACAGGCACTGGGGGCACTGTGCCCTGCCCCTGAGGTCCCAGAGCTCCTGACAGGCAGGAGGTGGACCACAGGCGCGGGGTCAGGCAGGCTGGGGCCAGGGGTCTGGGCTGGTCTCAGTTTGGGAGAGCAAGAGCCCAGCAGATGGAGGTGGTCAGGCCACGCCCACATAAAGTCATTACTGAAGTCAAGGCTTTGACCTGGTGCAGCTGGGCTCCGTCACCCACCCCCTGGACCCGAGTGAGCTGAGCCGGACTTGGGAGAGGCTGCGATGGCCTGGAGGAGCGGCCCTCGGGGGACGCTAAACCTTGCGTTTCTTCCTATCAGACACAGACAACAAGCAGCCAGGAGCGGGCGCCTGGACAAAGCCTCTGTGTGGACCTTCCCGGCCCCTGTAGTTGAGGCCCGAAGCTACCCAGATGGGCTTCGATGGGGGAGTGGCCGAGGTCTCCAGGCCTCAGGACCAGGGGCCCTGGAAGCTGGGCGGCAGGAAGGCCAGACCTGGGGAGAGCAGCACAGCGTCCCTCCCAGCGGCTGCTGCTGCTGTCTCCATGGAGAGAGTCACCCCTCGGCTGAGCCGGAGCCTGCACCCGGGGACTTCTCCGCAGCGGGAGTCTCCTCGCCACACAGGGGGACTCCGTGGGGCTGCGCCTTGCCTGGGGCAACGTAGCTCAGCGAACTGACTCACTGGGATTCCCTTTTGCTCACGCACAAGGGCTGTGATCAGGGCGGCGGGCTGTGCAGGACGGAAGCCTCGGGCCGGAGGGTCGGGAAACCAGCAGGAACAGCGCTGGGCTCCGCTCTCCTGGGCACCCACCTTCTCCCAGCACTCGGACCTGAGCAGGTCAGCCCCGGTGGATGGGAACATGCTTTATGTGCACAGGGCCCTGCTCTGCCAGGAAGAGCACGGTCTCAGCATTCGTAGGAAAATGGATAGAACCGGAGAGTAAGTAAAATAAACCAGAAGGACATACATTGCCTATGTTTCTCTCATGTGTGGAAAGTAGGAAGAAAAAGGAAAGGCCTGAAGTGAAAAGGGAGGCTAACGGGGGAGGAGAGGAGACGGGGTGGGGCCGGGAGGGGGCATGAGGCAGTGTGGCATGAGAAGGCCCCACGAAGCCCAGTAACCTATACAGTTTCTATGTGTCCTAAATCAATAAATAATTAAGAGGGGAAGGGAGAGAGAGAGAGAGAGAGAGAGAGAGAGAGAGAGAGAGAGAGAGAGAGAGAGAGACAGGCAGACAGACAGACAGACATAGAAGTTAAAAGACACTGATTCACAGTCCGGTCAGCGGCTAAGTCTTCAGAACGAAGCTACCTGCTGGCATCTCAGCCCTGCTCAGATCAGAGGCCGTGAGCTCCGCCAGGCACCCGGAAGCAGGCTGACCAGCCCTGCCCATTCTGAGCTGTCCCAGCCAGTCCCAACTGGTCATAAACCATCCTGAGCACCACAGCCCAGTGTACCTAAGAGATCTTGACCAGTCCTGACTGGTCCTGACTGATAACAACCGATCCCAACAGGTTGTGATCAGTTCTGACTGCCCTAACTGGCCCAAACTAGTCCTAACTAGTCATGACCAGATCCAGTTAGCGCTGACTAGTCCCAACCAGCACCATCCAGCATTGGATAGTCTTGACCAGTCCGAGATTAGCACCAATTGACACTGAGCAGAGCCAACCAGTCCCAAGTCATCCTAACTAGCCCCAACCAACCCTAACCAGCACGGACCAATCCTGACCCAGTACTGGTTGGACTCAACTGGTACCCACTATCCTCGACCAATCCCAGCTAGCATTGACTAGTCTCACTTGGCCACAAGCAGCACCAACCAGTTTTAACCAACCAATCCCAACCCAACCCCAGCCAGTCTGACCAGAATTCATCTGTGTTGACCAATGCCAGCCTGTGCCGACCAGTGCCAACCAGTACTGACCAGTACCAAGCTGTGAGATCAAGGTATTCCCTTGCAGCTGAGCTGAGTCAGTTATCAGATGACTGTCCATGGAGGTCAAGGGTGCCATGCTTTTTTGTCCACCGACAGCAGCCACACATGCACCCATCCAGAGCTTCCTGTCCAGAAGTTTCCCGGCTGACTTCCAGACTCCCTTCCTCCCGGGTGCCCGGAAGGCTCTCCTGGTCAGAGCCCACCTCTCCGGGACAGCCATGCGTGGGGAGGGTCGAAATCAGGTCTCTTAGATCCAGCCTCTACCCCAAGAGCAGGCACACCTTCAGCCCAGGCCACAGGATCCCACTCCCCGGGTCCAGAGCCTTCAGGAAGCCCAGGGGAGCCAGGCGCGGTGGCCAGGTCCAGCACCTTTGTGGGTACGGCATCGGGAGGCGCTGCCAGCAGAAACCTAACAGGACAAAAGCCCAGGCTTGGTGCAGACCCAGGGGAAGCCTTGGCACTGTGCCTCTGCCAGCCTGTCCTGCAGGCTGCAACAATCAACACACTGCCAACCGGGGTGGAGCCGGGGCTGGAGACCAAGCCCAGCGCATCTCAGAGCCTTGCCTTTAGCCTGGCCAGAGCTGCCTGCAAAACCACACCTCCCCAGTGAGTGGCCGCCTGCTCGTGTCCTGGAAGCTTTACGTCCAGGGCTGGCGTGGGCAGCACTGGCAGGGATGGGAGGAGCGTGCCAGCTCTGGCAGCGGCCGCCAGGACTCGCTCTGGGTTTCTGGCAGACTCCACCTAAACACGCTGCCTAGCCTCCTCTCCATCTTCCCAAGGCAGCACTTGGCCTGACTGCGCCACCAGACGGTGATGTTTGAGACAAAACCACATCTAAACCGCAGGCCCCGCCCACCTTCCCCACCCACTCGCCAGACAGCCAATGAGAAGGCAGAGCCTTGCTCTTGCGCACTCCGAAGGGCCAGGAAGAAGCCAGGCTGTCCCAGGCCAGCTACCACCTGAGCTGCAGTAAGCAGGGGGCGGGCCGAGGAGGCTGCAGCCCACCCACGCTGAGCCCTGGGCAGTGGGCACCTACCTGGGGCGGCGGCGGTCACCTCCGTCTCATCCGGAACGAGCTGGACGGCGTCAGAGACATCAATCTGATGGTCGGCTTCCTCCCTCAGGGCCGCGCCGGCTGGAGGCGGTGAGGAGCAGCTCCCGCCTCTGCCCTCCGGGCCCAGGATGCATCTCCAGCAGTCACACATGGGGCTGCAGAGGGCAGGGGGAAGAGGCAGGTGAGGCCACGCTCAGTAATCCTGGACAGGAGTTGTTTCTTTGAACAAAACCGAAGGAATTTTAACCTTAATTCTGAAGTGGATACAAGAATCAAATGCGTTTTCTTCCAGTGAATTTCTACTGTCTCAACGCTCAGTTAAACAAGCCGCTTCCTCTTACAGTCCCAAAATAGAGCAGCGTGTTGCACAAGCAAAGCACAGCACTTGCTTTGATGCGTAAGAAAACAAAGGGAAGCCTGGGCTTTCTCCTTGACCTTTGGGTTTCCGCCTCAAGGACGTGGAAGCCTGCCGGTAGCAAGACTTTGGTGTCTCATTCCCGACTGGGCAAACTTTCAAAACCAGCACCTATGGCTTATTCAGATTGCTTAAGATCCACCTTCACACCCTCAGGTAAAGACAGTCCTCCCAGTCCCAGAGCAAACATTAAAGCATTTTTCCTCCAGAGGAGACCAGCAAACATTGCAAGTGGTATTTTTGGGAAGTGATCTTGCATTTAAAACCAGTAGCTATATTTCAAATGGACACTGTCTGGGGCCCCTTGAGGCTAATGCCCACTTGTCGTAGCCACAGACATGGCACCCTGGCCCATGGGTCCCCTGTGCAGCCCGACTAGCCACACAGCTATGATTCGGGAGGACAGGGAGTCTGAGCCTGACCTGAGCAGCATAGGGACCCAGCAAGACCCTGTCTCAGGATAAAACAGGGCTGGGGCTGGAGCTCAGTGTGAAGGCTGCGGGCCCAACCCTCAGCACCCCAAACAGTACCCCACTTTGAAGTCTTGACTTGGCGTCACAGAGAACCCTGCGTGGCCCTGGTCCCTCCCGGGAGCTGTGCCAGCCCGTGGCTGCCCTCGGCCGGAGACAGGCCTGCACTGAGGCTGATCTGAGAGCCTTCCCCGTTTTTCCCAAATTCTGTTCAGAGAATTTCAACAAAAAAGTGGCTGGTAGTGACTCTGTGGCATCCAGAGTGGGACAAGGAGGGAGAGACCAGCAGGCTGTCTGGTGTCCCGGATGACAGCCATGCAGGGGACGTGGGTGTCCACCTGCTGGGTGCTGCCCCTCCATGCAGCAGGTCTGGATGTTGAGTTTGTGCCATCTGTGGGTCGGGTGGTCGAGGCAGTGGGGACCAGGCCTGGTCCCAGGGTGACCAGCGGTTGGCCCGGTCATAGGCTCCCAGAGCTCTGCAGCTTCTGTCCACGGCTCCTCCTGGATGCCAGGGTCCCCTTCAGCTGAGGGGCGGGGAGAGGCCTGGCTCAGGGACAGGCGATGGTGAGTGGACAAGAGGCCCCCGGAGGAGTCTGGGCCATGAGACCCGTGCCTGTCCGAGGAGCAGCCCCCTGAGGGTGCAGGAGGCGTGTTCTGGCAGAGGAGGTCACTGTTGCCCTGGGCCCTGCCTTGGGGCCAGCCACCGAGGGGGTCCCTGAAGCTCTCTGGTGACCGCAGGCTGACTTGAAAGGCAGCAAGCAGATGTTCCCGGCTGACCTGTGTGACCCAGGCAGAGGACTCAGTCCACATGTGAGGCCGCAGGGCCGTCAGTATCCGCTCACAGCGTCCTGGGGTTGGTGTCACCCCAGCACCAGACAGGCGCCCCACCTGCTGGTTCTGGTTTCCACAGAGGAGGCCGGGGCGGCCAGCTAGGCCCTGTCTGCTCTTGTGCCCCTTGCTCTGTGCTGCAGTTTGTATCTGAAGTGTCCCACAGCCTCCGACCCCCAGCTGCACCCTCCTGTCCACCCCCACCCCTCTCCCGTGTCCACCCACCCTCTGTCCCTCACCCTGTCCCCTACCGCCTGCCCAGGCCACCCTGACTGCCACACTGAGTCTCTCCCTGGCATCACTCTGCCCACTAGCTGTCTTCAGAATGAAGAAAGAACACGGACAGGTTGGCAGCTTCCGTTGGTGCCCACATCATGGCTTCTACTCTGCATGCCTCTCATCGGCTCTCTACTGTGTCTGGGGGTCAGAGTGGCGAGACCCCACTCCTGGGTAGGCTCTTCTGGGCAAACCCCGGCCTGCAGGGCTCGGAGGTGCGCGAATCTCCAGGCGAGAGCTGGTTTCCGGTAGCCACGGCACGGCCCGAATCGGGGCCCTGCTGGCGTGTCCGGGCCCCGGAGAGCCGAGGGCTTCCGACGGTCCACCCAGGCAGGTTGGGCTGCGGCCGTTTGGCAGCCTTCCGAGGAGGCCGCAGAGGGGTCCAGAGCGCCTCCACGTCTTTGTGCCACGGGGACAAGCCGAGGCCCTCCTTGGAAGAGTCCTGGGGCCCTGCAGAGCGCCTGTGCCCCGTGGGGTCCCCCGGAGTCTGAGCGCCGTCTCGGGCCTCTGCACCCGAGGGATGTGCACTCCTGTCCTCGGCTAGCACGGAGCGGGGCGGGCGGGCCGCCATCCCCGGCGTGGTCACACCTTGCTCTCACAGAACCCCCACCCTGAGCCGCCGGGGGGCGTCCCTCGCCGCACGTGACCCTCCGGCATCTTCTGCTTGGTTTGGGGTCTTCCCCAACACTACGAAACCGGACCGGGACCCTCCCCTCGGGGGACCCAGTCTCCAGGGTGAAGGCACAGAGCTAAGTGAACGGCGTCTGGACCTGGGGCTGGGCCTGTGCCGCGGGGCCGGGGTCTCTACCTCTCACCCTGCGCCACCGTCCTGGGGAGGAGCCCAGAGCTCAGGGGCCTGGCACCAAGGCTGCGGGGGGGGGGGCTAAGGCCGCTTTGGCCCTGGGACCACCGTCCTCAGGTTTCACACCGCTGTGTGGTCACAGGGGCCTCGGGGCCGGGGCTGCACCTGCCCGTCCAGGAGCACAGCGGCTCCTGAGCAGAGCCAGGTCTGGGACCCTGAGCCACCATCGGCCCAAGAGGCAGCAGGGATCAGCGTGGTGGGCGCTGAAGGAGCTGCGTCCTCTCACCGCCCTCTGTGGCTGCCGGCTCTGAGCCCGGGTGGGGTCCGTCCCGCTGCCAGGGTCACGGCTGGGACAGGGCTCGGGGCAGCCCCTTTGGGCGGGGACTCCGGGCTGCGCGGAGGCACCGCCCGGCAAGCACGCGGGACACCCGCCGGGCTCCCCTTCTACCTGGCCGAGCGACCTGCCAAGGGGCTGCCGAGCACCCGCCCGGGCAGCCCGGGCAGCAGCGCTGGGAACAGCACCTCACTCCCGCTGGGCCCACATCCTGGGCCTCCCGCGGCCGCCCCGCACATCCGCCTGCAGCTGCTCGCCGCTCCCTGGCCAGGCCGGGGGTGGGCGGCTTCCAGGACGAGCAGAGGCTACCGAGGGTCCCCGCAGGGCCTGGAGTCACTGAACAGCCCTGCGGGGACCGGGTGGGGACAAGCTGACCCCAGGCTGCCCGCCAGGCCTCAGAGAACCAGGACAGTGTCCAGCCCAGCTGGGCCTGCCCGGCACCTGTCTTGGAAAGTGGGGCGCGACTCGGGAGGGGAACAGGCCCCCCTGTGTGAGGCCCGTGGGAGGGCTCTGGGGACACACCGCACAGGTGCTCACTCTGCAGGCCGGGGGCAGGCGGCACCGTCCTGGCTGCAGGTTCTGCCCAGCCTCCTCCCAGCCCCTCCGCTGGCCTTTCTGTCCTCCCTTCTCTGTGCCCCCCACGCCCTGTGCCTCCTGCCCACGCACACCTGGCTGCACCAGGAAGTCCTTGTGCTCCCCACAGCCGCGAGCGCCCGCTGGAAGCCTGCTGGGGGGGCGGGGGACGCGCCAGGGGAGGGGCGGGGCCCGCGGAAGGGGGCGGGGCGGCCGAGAGCGGGGCGGGGTAGAGCGCTGGCGGAGTCGGGGCCCCTGCACGGGGCGGGCTGGCCAGGGGCTACCAGCTGCCAGGTGCTCAGCCCTGGCCCTTCTCACCTGTGACGGGCCTCTCCCTGCGGCCCATAGGCTGAGGCCAGAGCTGGCCAGGCGAGACTGTGTCCACTGCAAAGCAGCCCAGGCCCAGGGGGATCCCGAGGCCTCTGGCCGCCTCGCTCCCGCAGCTCCTGGGAAGAAAGGCTGAGGCAGGCTGGACGCTGCCTGCGAGGGGTCCCTTGTGGAGGCTGTGCGGGCAGGAGGCACACAGGGCCCCCACCCACCTCAGGGTGCCCCTGGCACGGAGGACCCGCCTGCGGCACAGGCCCTGGACGGAGGGTCTGACCCCTGTGGGTGGAAGGTGAGCTTGGGAAGCTGGGCCTCAGAGTGCAGCGGGAGGTTTGAGGCGTGACACTGCGTGAAGCCCCGGCACGGAGGGGGCTCAGACGCGTCCTCGGATGCTCCAGCCCACACTGGGCACGGGATGGCCCTGCAGGCTCTGTTGCTGGGCAGGTGCTGCATGCAAGGAAGAAGAGAGCGGGCCCTACGAGACTGCCGGCTTGGCACAGAGGACGTGAGAGTGGCTGGGCCGGTGGCCGCTTAGGGGCAAGGCCCGCTTCCGTGTCTGGGAGGGGGCGGCACAGCGGCCGCAGAGGACCCAGCTGTGACCGGGCCCCAGCACAGCTGGCCTGGTGAGGATGCCTGCGGAGCAGGGCCTGCAGGATGGGGACGCCCGGGCAGGCGCGTGCGCCTTCTCCCGAGTGTCCTGAGCTCGGGGGGGGGGGGGGGGGGGAAACCCCGGGTTTTCTGGGTGCCCGGAAAAGGGGCTGAGCCCGCTGCTCAGGCGATGAGTGGGGCTCCTTCAGCCAGGACAAAGCCAGCAGCCTCCCACCCCGCTCCCCATGGGGGCTGGCTTGGTAAACTCAGCCCTTTGTCCCCAGCAGCCCCAGATGCTGCGGAATTAGCATCACAAAAGCGGTGTGAGGGCCCAGGAGGGAGTGCAGGAGGCTGTGCGTGGGCGGTGTGAATATGTGCATGCGTGAATTCTGCAGATCTTTGCAAAATTTTACAGGTGTCATATCACCTACCGTCTGAACACTGGAACCCGCTCAGTCCCTGGTCCTGCGAAGGCCCACTGAATGAGTCACCGGGCGGCTAGTTTCCAGGTTGAGATTTTGCGATTAATTTTAAGGGACACCGCGTGCTCCATGTGTCCGGGGACTGGTACTTCATTCAGCAGATGTATTGGAATGAATGTGCCGCCTGCCAGGCGAGGCAGGGGGCTGTCCTCATGGCCTCCGTGGCCCAGGGTCCTCAGCAGGGCACCCTGATAGGCTGCAGGTGCTCAGCGCCTATGTTTCTCCTTTCCTTCATCTTTCTTTCCTTCCCTCCCTTCCTCCCTTACTTTTCTAGTACTGGGATTTGAACCCAGGGCCTCTGCACTGAGCTACAGTTCATCCCCAGACCTTTTAATTTTTTTTTTTTGTCTTTGAGACAGGATCTTGCTTTGTAGTTCAGGCTGGCCCTGAGCTCACTAAGTAGCCCAGGCAAGCCTTGAACTCAGCAATCCTCCTGCCTCTGCCTCCGGAGTGCTGGGTTGACAGGTGTGAGCCACCACATCCAGCACTGTGGTATGTGGTATTGATGGCTGGTGGGTGTGAGTCACCACGCCCAGCATTGTATGTGGTTACCTGGATCGAACTCAGGACCTTGCACTTGTGAGACAGGCGCTGGAACCACTGAGCTAAATCTCTGGCCCTAATTTTTATTTTATTTTATGTTATTTATTTTATTTTATTTTATTTTTTGCTTTTTGAGATAGGGTCTCGCGTTGTAGTTCAGGCTGGCCCTGAGCTCACTATGGTGCCCAGGCAAGCCGCCGCAAACTCAGCAATCCTCCTGTCTCTGCCTCCCGAGTGTTGGGTTTACAGGCGTGAGCCACCACGTCCGGCATCGTGGTATGTGGTGTTGATTGTTGGTGGGTGTGTCTGCACGCCCAGCATTATATGTGGTTACCAGGGATCAAACTCAGGTCCTTGCGCTTGTGAGGCAGGCGCCAGAACCACTGAGCTAACCCTCCGGCCCCCTAATTTTTATTTTTGACACACGGTCTTGCTAAGTTTCTAAGTTACCTAGCCTGGCTTGAAGATGAGATCCTCCTGCCTCAGCTTCCCAGAGTGCTGGATTACAGGTATGTGTCCCGTCATCCGATGCCTGTGTCTTACAGACAGCCACATGACCGCTGTGGCTGTGGTGGCTGATGCTTCAGCTCCCTGTGGGTGGGTGCCTTCCGACTCGTCCCCACTCAAGCAGAAACTGGGAGTCGGTAGCAGGAGAAACAGCGCCATGGTGTGTGTCTAGATGTCCCTCCAAAGTCTCGTGCAGTCCCGGGTGCTTCTCAGAGGTGGTGGGACCTAGTGTGTGGTGCTGGGGCTGAGGGTGTGGCTGCCCATCAACCCTCGGATGGGCCAGCTCGGTTCCAGCTCGGGTGAGCTTGGGACTAGGGAAGGTGGAATGTGAGGGACGGAGGGCCGTCTGATGTGCTCTCTCCTGCCTGCTTGCCTGCTATGGACTGTTTCTCCTCTGCGATGCCCTCTGCCATGCTGGCCCGCTGGGATCCAGGTGGACTGAAATCTCCACAAACTGTGTAGAGCCAAATAAGCCAAAGAAACTTTTCTTCCCTGGACTTAGGGCATCGGGTATTCTGACTCAGCAAAGAGAAAAGTAACTAGAAGAAACAGGTTCCTTCCTTCCAACAGCCCTGAGGAAGGCGGGCTTCACTGTTGTGCAAGTTTGTCTCAGGGCTCAGAGGTGTGCAGGTGCCCACAGGAAAAGGGGCAGGAACCCCCAACTCAGGCTTGGCTCTCGTTTGCCTCAGCTGAGAGGACAGGAGCTGGGAGTCCTGGCACCACCGTGTACCTTCCACTCACACCTCGAAAGTCACACAGTGGGTGCTCCCTGGACCCCTCCGTGACGCAAGAAGAGCACGTGGCACGGAACGGCCAGCATGTGGCATGCACAGGACTGTGCAGGAGGGCAGAGGTGAGCGCAGGATGAGTGCCCAGCTGCCGGAGGGTCAGGCGGCAGGGTGGGCAGGAGGGATAAGGTAGAAGGATGAGGATACGGTAGGGCGAGCCACGAGGGGCCGCTTGCTGCTGTCTCTGAGGTCCCGCTGGGTCAGCGCGAGGGTGGCAGCCGGCCCCAGCCTGGGCCCCCACTCTTCTCGCTCTCCCAGAGACCGGCGGTGCCGGCCTGGGGTGTGTGTCAGGGCCTCTGCCTCGCTGGCTCTAGTGAGCCCGCCCCTCCCCCACCCCAGTCAGCCCCAACCTCTGCCAGCAAAAATGGGACAGCTGCGCCTGTCTCCTGGGTGTGCGGGGGTCATGGCGGGGCCAGAGCTCAGGGACATGCTGTCTGCTGACCTGGCGGGAGATGGGACGCCGAGTGCTGCCCACAAAACAGCAGGCACGGAGTGGGGGTGGGGTGGGACGGGACGGCGGCCTGGTGGGGACGGCTGAGGCAGGGACTGCTCCAGAAGACACTTGGGGCTCGCGCTCGCCCGACTGAGTCTGGAGCAGGGAGCTGTGCCGACCGGAGTGGCGTGGCCACGGGGCCTCTGGCGGGGAGGTCCCTCTCCGCGGCCAAACTTAGCAGAGGCCGAGCGGCGGTCCGAGGTGACAGCAGGTGCCACCCAGACAGGACCCGGCCCTTCCAGATGCACAGCACTGGGATGGCAGTGGCTATGGAGACAGGGATGGCACCTCCATGTCCGGGCTCGGGGTTCAGGGTCTGCTGGAACTGGGGTGAGGCCACCAGCTCTGCATGGCCGGCGAGCTCGGGCCTGAACCGCAGTACCCTGTCCAGCCCTGCAGGACGGTCGGTGTTCCACACAGCACAGAGCACGGGCGGGCCCTGCAGGACGGTGCTCCACACAGCACGGAGCACAGGCGGGCCCTGCAGGACGGTGCTCCACACAGCACGGAGCACAGGTGGGCCCTGCAGGACGGTGCTCCACACAGCAGGGAGCACAGGCGGGCCCTGCAGGACGGTGTTCCACACAGCACGGAGCACAGGCGGGCCTCAGGGGGCTCATGCGTTCACAAGGGAACAGTCGGGTTTTGTGTCTTTATTAAGCAGACTCAGGTGTTCTGCTCAATCAACAGAAAAGTCTGGTGAAGCTGATGTCACCGAATTGTCCTTTATCTATAGAAATAAAAGGCAAAAACAGGAGCATACAAAATAAATTTTACAGATGTTTGATTTGGTTTAATTCAGAATTTAATGTCTTAAAGTAGGTTAATGGATCACCACAGTTGTAGAATGACTTATGTTAAATGCACCTACTCTATTTCATAATTTAAAAATAAACTCGTGTTTATGATGGTGACAACTACAGCTACCAGTCATGTGAAATACATGTTTGAAGTCTCTCTGATTACATTACATAATGAATATTTTAAATGGTAACGTAGACGCATTATAATTTTAAGTCAGAGATGATATATATTAAAATTCTGTATATCTTGGTAAGGTAAAAAATAAAGCTATATAAATTGACATTTAGATTTTTTTCTGCAAAAGTAGAATCACACTTTCATAATACTTCCAACATATCTTCATTAAAGCTTTGTTTATAGACACGCTATCAGTGATTCTCATTCCTGTTCACGACCCTCTAGCTAAAAGAAAAAATAAATTAAAGATTGCATTCACCAACTGGTACTTTTCCTGGTTTTAAGTTACAGGTAACTTCCAAAGGAAACGCAGAATGCAAGGACCCGCTGTTATACTGTGTTGTCAATAAATAATATTATGGTAAAGTAAAAGTGACTGTGTGAGTTCGATGCCAGTCAGTGTGGTTGCCTGACTTGGCATTCAAAGCCCAGGCTGGGGGCCACGCAGGGCATGGGCTGGCGAATCTCCCACCACGAAGCCTCGTCTGCTCATCCGCCTCTGCCTCCACGGCTCCTGGCACAGGCGGCCAGGCTGCACGCGGGCTGGTGGGGGCTGGCCGTCTCCCGGCTGGCCAGGGCCCTGCGGAGGCCTGGAGCGAAGGCCGCTCCCGCTGGGGCACTGGGCTCCCTGTGCCAGAAGCGCGTGGTCAAGGATCCGTGGTGTCATCAGAGCCTGTGTGCAAGTGCGCGCACAGCTTCGCAGGATGAGGGTGTGTGTGTGTGTGCTTGCACGTGTGCGTGTAAGCCCAGGGGCCTGATCATCTCAGTCTGGCCAAGCTTCCACACAGGGACTTCAGGAAGGAAGCAGGTGCGCAGGGCTAGGGGAGCATGTGTGTTTGTGGGTGTGTGCACGTGTGCACATGAGCTCGCACCCCCAGTGGCTGTGAGTGCACAGGGAGCGGGTAGTGAGAGCGCACACACAGCCAGGACACTGGTGCGAGTGAGGGGATGGCGTGAAGCCAGAGCGGGCCCTGAGCAGCGCTGGGAGCCACGAGCTGATCGGCTACGGACATGTGCAGCAGCACAGGGCGCTTTCAGAACAAGGAAAACGCGTCCAGTTGGCAACATCTGCATTGAGCTGCTTTAAGGCAAACAGTGGCCGAGGAGGGCACATTAGCCTCTCTGATGCCACCACCCCGGGGTCTCCCCTTGCTCTGAGTTTTCTCTTTGCTTCAAACACGCAGACACACACATCTAAAAAACTCCTGCACAGCTCTCGGACAGGACGCCCGGAGGCCAGCTGGCGCCTTCGCACGGAGGCGGGACCAGAGTCAGGAGGGGAAAGGGCACAGCCTCCTCGCAGTGCAGTGGGGCCAGCACGCCGGACGGCCGGCGAGCATTAAGGCCAAGGATGGGGTGAACACGGAGGGAACCAGGCAGCGCTGTGGGGAGCAGAGCGAATGATTGTGCTTTTTCTGTGCCTCCCCGTCAGCCTCGGGACTCAAGGGAAGGGGGGCGCAGAGAGAAAACGGAACCTCAAAATCCACACCCACCAGCTGTCAGCCAAACCCTGCCTGGAGTCTAAATGCAAAGTGGCCAAAATTTCATAAACTTAAAAAATGAAAGCTTTAAAAAATACTTTAAAAATTAGATGATATGTTAGCAAATAAAACAGATAAAAGAGATATAAACAGCTATGAAAATACTTCAGTGCAAAGGCAACTTTAAGATTTCTAAAAAAATACATTACAAATAATTTGTTAACTAAACAGAGAATTGTCCCCCTACAGATTTTACATTTATACCCACTTTGGGTTCTTAAAAAGGGCTGTAAAAATGCACGTTGTCATCTGTGGGTCAGCGCGGACTGGCCAGGCGTGGCGCCCGCGTGGACGGAGATGGCACTGGGGCCGCGGCCAGGCGGTGCTGCGGAGGGAGCGGGGGGCGCGAGGCGGCCGGGCGTGCAGCCCCTGCTCCTGTCTCTGCTGGGCCGAACGTGCCCTGTCTTTGGTACAGCACACACCTCTCTCTCGATCAGCCTTGCTGCTCACCTGTCCTGGCCTGGTGCAGGGGGGTGGCAAGGTTGTAGCCAGCGGCGGCAGCTGTGCCTACCCTTGGTCTCTGGCCCCAGGACGCGCCGCACCTGCGCTGGTCCCTCGGCTGCTGCCAGAGGCTCTTCTGCAAGGCCAAGGCCCCGGCTGCGGGCTAAACTTCAGGCTGCAGCTTCTCTGCACTGGAACCATTAAGGCCACGACACACAGATCCTCCCGGGGACGGAGGCCAGGGCGAAGCTGCGGGAGCGTCACAGCGCAGCGGCCTTCTGACGGCCTGGCCCCTGGAGAGGACAGGAGCGGCCTCTGAAGAAGCGTCTTCAGGACGTTCACGTGGAGGCGGCAGCGCTTCAGGTTGTGTGTGCGCACGGCCCACACCAGCCTGAGACGGGGCCCAGGGTGACCACCCTCTGTGGGGATGAAGCTGGGCTGACTGCGGCCGAAGACCTGTGCCAGTGCCTCACGTCGCCACCCCAGCACCCGGATGGACACGCAGGCAGGGTGCTGACACTACCCTGGGTTTGTGCGATGGACATCGTCAGGAGCCTGCAGTGGCCGGGCCAGCGGCGAGCGCTGCCCGTGGGGACATGTTCCCTTTCCCAGGGCCGCAGGGGATGTGAGGGAGACCCTGAAGCCCTCCGCGGCCCGGCGTGCAGGGGAGCCTCTCCTCAGCAGACCAAAGGCTTCCCCGAGGGGTCGTGTGTGGGCAGCGTGAGGCTCAGGTTGGGGACAGACACGCAGCCGAGGTCCACTGTGGCCACTTCCCAGAGCACAGTGTGGCGGTTCTGCAGGAGGAAGTGCAGGGGGC
Organism: Thryonomys swinderianus; assembly: GCA_004025085.1. Taxonomy (NCBI): domain Eukaryota; kingdom Metazoa; phylum Chordata; class Mammalia; order Rodentia; family Thryonomyidae; genus Thryonomys; species Thryonomys swinderianus. The sequence goes on along the minus strand of PVIC010000348.1, from coordinate 69,751 downwards.
GCTGTGACCAAGGTGCTGGTCCACGAGACGGTCCACCTGTGGGACCGCCAGGGCGTAGCAGGCTGTGGCCAGGGACGGGCTTTTCCGTGCAGTCACAGCAGACGCTGAGGACAGGAAGGCGGCCCATGGATGCGCCGGGCAGAGGTCCCACATCCGAGCCCCGTGGGTGCGGGGATCGATGGTCACAGTGTGGCCCACCCCGCCTCTCTGGGCGTGGGTTTCGGGCTGTGCTGGGCACTCTCTGTGCGCCCCTCCGACGGGACTCTGGGACTGTGACTGTACGGGGCGGCCCGGGGGCAGGGGCACGGTGCACCCCTCACTTCTCCTGAGCTCGCGTGGCCCTTCCTGGCCGGGGGCCGTGCAGGGCAGCTGAGGGCCTGGGACCCTGAGCACCTGGGCGCCACAGAGGCTGGAGGGGCGAGCGCTGGACTGCTGTGCACACGCTGTGTGTTCTGCTGGGAAATGACAGTCAGTCAGGGAGGCCTCCCAGGGCCCCGCCCACCCTGCACATCCAGCGTCACCAGGGAGCGGTCACAGGGTCCCCCAGGAGCTGCCCGCGGACGTGGCATCTCCACATCCAGGCACAAACCCTTGGCTCGGGTGCCCAAGTCCCAGGACAAACGGGGAAGGCAGGGCTGAGGGTCCGGCTGGTGCACAGAGTCAGCCGCAGGGCAGGTGCCATCCACGGCCGACACAGGTCTGGCCGGCATACACGCAATGCAGCGCCCCTCTGGGCCTCAGCACAGGGTCTGTCTGTCTGACTGCCTTTCGGGAGAGGTGGTTCTCATGACTGGGGTGAAGCATGTGTGCAGAGAGGCACCAGCCACACACGTGTGTATGTATGTGTGTGTGGTGTGCTTCGGCTCCCTCTCAGCCACACCACTTACCTGGGAAAACCACGCTCTGTGTGCTGAGAGGGGTTGTTTGCACAGTGAACCTGTTCCCAAAACCAGCACAGCACAGCAAAACTTTGGAGGAAAAACAGTGCGAGAATCACAGCACACCGGCCACGCCCAGCGGGCAGCGGCCACACGTTACCTAGCGCTGCGCTAGCGGCGCCTCGGCCGGGGTAAGAGGTCCGTCAGCAGGGGCCCGTCGCGGCTCGGCCTGGCGTCCGCCGGTGCTGTGTGCTGCGTGCGCCTCTGCAGGGGCGAGGGAGACACTGAGACGCGGCTCGGAGCCTGCGCAGGGCGGGGTGGCGGAGCAGCCGGTCCGCGTGGACAGCGGCCGGGCCGCACCCGTGCCTGCCCCGTGGCCGTGGCCCAGGCGGACGGTCGCCTCTGCCTCGAGGGCACCACGCACAGGTCTTCAGGCTCACCGCACTCGGTCAGAGAGAGAGCTGAGGATGAAAGCAGCCGCGGCGGCTGAGCCGGCCAGAGTCCAGGCGACAGGGCCACAGGCAGACAGGGAGGGTCCCCGCGGCGGGAGGGACAGCCCGTCGGTGTGCAGCAGAGACGGGGCCGTGCACATGTATGGCAGCATACACATGAGCCATGTCTATGGCACATACATGCCTGCATCCTTCAGGCAGAAGCAGGATGAAGGGACTGTGCGTCCTTTCCGGGTCACACTGGTCCCTTGACGGCCCTGGGACGTGTGTTCCTCCAAAGTTTTGCGGAGCAGAGTGTTCACCACTGTGTGCTGGGCGTGTGCAGTGGCAGGGGCTCTGCGGCAGCTGTGGACGCCCCGCTCAGACCAGGCAGGGGCCAAGCGAGCAGCCAGAGCTGCTGGGGCTCCTCAGGGTCAGGAGCGGCCCGAGCCTGGCCTCGACCCAGGGCCGCCTCTCCAGTGCCCTTGGGTGCAGAGGGAGCTGCACGCGTGGGTTTTGCTCTCACCAGCTCTGACTGTGCCGAACCAGAAAGTCTGGGTCCTAGTTAATGACTGGCTTTGAAAAATGTACTACCTCGCTGCACGGAAGATATGCAAGATGGGCTATCGGGACAGCAGCCTGTCTCGGCTGCCTCCTGAGCTGCGTGTCACCGTGTTTCCCGGTGCGGCCGTAGCGGGCGGCTCTCGGAAGCCCCAGGTGGCCGCCATGCCGAGTGCACCCGCCATCCTCCCACACGCGCGAGAAGGCGGAGAAGGTCACCTGTGGTCAGAAACTCAGACCGCTGGAGGTCTGGGAAAGCATAAAGACGGTGGGCTGCTCAGCGGAAAGGCGCTGGCTCCTAGCCTGCCCGTCCGCATCCGGAGCCGCGGAGCACGGCGCAAGGGGTGGTTATTAGGCAAAGCAGGCAGAAGACAGGACGCCAGGAGGGAAGAGACAAGAGAGGTGAGTTGGTTACCGCGGACACGCCCGGCACACACACTCGCAGGCTGCGTCCACCCTGCCCGGCCCCCCGCCCCTGCCTGTGCCGAGGCCCCTCCTCTGCGCTCTGCCCCCCGGCTGTGGGGCAGCCTGGCCCTTACAGGGCCACGGGAGGGGCTGGCAGCAGCGGGGCTTGGCCCTGAGGCGGGGCTGAGATCAGCCTTTCCCTGAGGGGGGCTGGAGAGCTGTCTGCTTCTGAGGCGTGTTTCACCAGGGCGCTGCCCTGGCACGCATATCTGCCTCAGTAGCAAGGCTGACGTCAGAACCTGGGTGTACACGGCTGCCTTTCTGCTGAAGTGTCCTTGTACACGTGTCACAAACATGTATGTCTGTGTCCCTAGGCATGAGGTGCTGTCGTGAACACCTGTGTGCTGTGCCCCTGGACATGGGGTGCCATCGTGAACATGTGCTATGTCCCTAGGCAGGAGCTATCATCATGAACACATGTGTGTTGTGTCCCTCAATGTGGGTTGCTGTCATGAACATGTGTGTGTGTTCCTGTGTGCAGGTTGCCATTATGAACACATGTGCTGTGTCCCTGAGCACGAGATGCCATCCTGAACACGTGTGTGCTGTGTCCCTGAGCATGGGCTGCCATCATGAACGTGTGTGCAGGGTCCTCGTGCACAAGAAACTGTCACAAATGTGTGTCTCTGCGAGCACCGCCCCGCTCTGAGCCAGCGAGGCCCTGTCCCGAGGCCTCTAAACCAGGCAGGCTGGCGCGGGCAGCCTCGGTCCACATGTCAGACCATACGTGGCCCCAGGGAACTCACACACAGGGCCTCGCTGAACATGCGAGCTTGGAGGTGGCCTGGCCAGCCCCAAGGTAGCGTCCGTGTCTACTCTGATCCTCCAGCTGGCACTCTGAGGGTGCCGTGAGGACCCCGCTGGCCACAGGGGCTGCCACTGCCCCTGCCTCCCCTGTCCCTGTCCAGGGCCTGCCTCGGCGAAGTCAGTCTTTCCCTGAGGTGAGCTGGAGAGCTGTTCGTGTGTGTTTTAGGCGAGGTTTTACCACGCAGCTGCCCTGGCACGCGTATCCTGCCTCAGCCTCCTGGGAGCAGGGATTATAAGGCGTGTGCCACCACTGACGGCACGAAAATCTGTGTTTTAAGGAGCTCCTGAGGGGACGGGGGATAGGAAGCCCCTGTGAACAGCTGCTGCCTCCCACCTGGCCCTGGGCCTGCTCCCGCCGCACCGGCCTCTCTCACATGCAGCACACTGGGCCGGACTCGTCTTTCCAACGGGCCCACTTACCCGCTAATTAAGGATTAATCTGAGTGTTCTGCGGATCGATAGAGCATCTCTCCTAGCCTGTTTCTTAACTTGGGTATTACTCCAAACACCTGATCAGACGCTAGTCCTCTGGGATTCTAGCCAATTTAAAGTCTTTGCCTTAATTTCAGGTTAGAAGTCACGTGTCACTGCGAGACTCCTTCGCTGGCCTAGAGCTCCTCCCGCCTGTCCGGCGCGGACCGTGCTGCCTCCCCACGCCCGTCCCCACCCCCGCGCCCGGCAGCCCCGCCCCTGGCCCTCCGCGGCTCCGGCTCCGTACCTGGGTCCGCTCTGCGGCTGTGGGCCACAGCTGCCTGCACAGGACCTTCTTGAGGAGGTCGGGGAGGAGGCTGACGGTGACGAGCAGGAGGATGCTGAGCCAGGCCGGCCCGCAGGACAGCATGTGGATGAACACGTAGTACATCCTCTGGTAGCTGAGGAACGGCCTGCCGGGCAGCGCAGCGTCAGGCCTGCCGCACCGCACCGCGCTCCGCCACGGGGCAAGCCGGCTGTGCTGGGGCCCGCCGTCAGACGCCAGCCCCGAGGGAGACGGGAGCCGCAGAGCTCCGTGCGAGACGGCGAAAGCAGCAGCGTGGGACCGGTGGCAGCCCCTGCCACCGCCCGGCTCCGCTCGAGACTGTGAGGGCCTCCGGGTGCACAGGTGTGGCTTTGGAAAGTGACTGGGCCCTGCGGCTCACAGCTGAGGTGCGGGCGGGGCCTGGAGAGGTCCCTTCCCCGGGGCTGCCCCCCTGGTCAGCCATGTGGTGAGCGACTCCTGTGCCAGGCCCTCTGCCGTGCTGCCCTGCCTTGGAACCAGCCGACTACGGCCCGAAGCAGGAGCCGCAGTGAGCCTCTCCCTGAGCTGAGGGCATCTGGCGCATCCCCGGGAGTGGCATGGAGACTGAGAGGAAACCGGGAGTGAAGGCCGAGCTCTGAGCGCCGAGGCAGGCGCCGGGACACAGCACCGAAGGCCTGCGAGCTGGGGACTTGTGCCAGGCTGCCCATGGGCTGGGTGACTCCCAAGAAGAGGGTGGCACCAGAGCCGGTAGCTCGCTCTGTCCTGCTGCCCGTGGTGCCCCTGCCACACCGTGGGCAGCTGGGGCTCTGCAGACGCACAGCAGCACTGGTGCCTGCGGACTGGGGCCGCCGTGTGCAACTGGTCAGTGAGCCCTCTCACCCTCGCCTCAGGCTTAGAGCCGGCCGGCGGCCCCCGGCACACGCAGCACACACGGAAGCCGCCGGCCCAGCACAGCACATGGGGACCGCACACGGCTCTCAGAAGCTCACCAGATGATCCCTCCCCAGAGCAGGGAGAAGACGACGTAGAACAGCAGCGACCCCCAGATGACGAAGTGGTTTATCCACGTCCAGTAGTGTGTGTCCAGTGCAAGCTGTGGGGAGAGGCGGAGGGCGGCAGACAGCCACCTCAGTGGGCCTGGGCACAAACAGAGCCCAGCCGCAGCAGAACGGCCGCCCACGACATCCCAGGAAACAGCCTCCGAGCCCAGGCCCAGCGGAGAAAGGAGGAGGCACGAGCCCTGCTGGACACTGTCTCGGGAGGAAGACTCCGGGGGGCTGCAGCGGCCACCATGAAGCGCTTCTCAGGGCTGGCTGTGTCTGGCCGAGCCCCTCTGAGACTCTGCGGTGGCCCTGGGCCTCTGACGCCCCTCTACGCAGGCTCTACCTGCTGCCCGGCGTTCCGTCCCTGCGGCATTTGCCTAAGTTACCCAGACTACCCCAGGGAGGGCTGCTCGCTACTCGGAAGCATGCTAATCAGAAGCCTCCTGTGCAGAACAGTCGGTCCTCACTCCAGAATCCTGGGGCCGCGGGCTGCACGGCCAGGTGTGCCGGGACCTGGGCCCGGGCCAGGGCCGCCAGGTGGGCAACAGTCTGGAGAGTCCAGACGCCTGCGCTCCACAGAGAGGGGCTGGGGCCACTCACCTTCAGGGTGACCGTGAACACCATCACAGTGAACACCAGCGTCCCGAAGGTCCAGTTCCCAAACATCTGCAGGTGAGAGCCCAGTAAGCCCTGGTCCCCGTGGGGCCTGTCCGACACGCCCTGCTTGCGCCAGGCAGACCCCCAGCCCTGGGTGCAGCAGCCAGCCGAGGGCCTGGCCTGCATTCTGCCCGGAGCCTGCTCAGGCCTCAGGCGCTCGGCCGAGCACAGAGGGCCCCGCACGGCTGGGCCAAGCATGTAGGACGCACACCCAGGACCCGCCGTCTGCTTCCCGTACAAGAAGCGCTTCCCCTGACCCAGCTGCCCCCGCCACACTGGACAGCCCACGGCTGGCCGGACGTCAGGACATGAAAGGAAACAGCATCAGGAGCAGGACAGGGGACAGATGTGACAGATGACAAAGGCCAAAAACAAAACACCTAGACCTCAAGGAAGGGCCTGGGGCAAGGGACAGGGAGTATGGGGTGCACAGACAGGGCGAGGCCAGGGCACACTTCTGGGACTCCCTTCACTCCAGGCTAGTTTGGCGGGTCTGGACTACACCTCCAATAGACGGTTCCAGCAGCTCTCTAAAATAGAACTGAAGGGGCCAGAGATTTAGCTCAGTGGTTCCGGCACCTGGCTAGCAAGGGCAAGGTCCCTGGTTCAATCCCTGGTGACCACATCAACAATGCCAGGCATGGTGATTCACGCCCACCAGCGATCAGTACCACATAGTTTAGTGCCAGGTGTGGTGGTTCACACCTGTGATCCCAGCACTCTGGAGGCAGAGGCAGGAGGATTGCTGAGTTTGAGGCTTGCCTGGGCTATGTAGTGAGCTCAGGGCCAGCCTGAACTACAAGACAAGACCCTCTCTCCAAAAAAAATAGAACCGAGGGCCAGGGATATAGATCAGTGGCACCATGCCTGTCTCACAAGCGCAAAGGCCCAAGTTTGATCCCTGGTGTCCCAAAGAAAGGGGTTAGAGAGAAAGAAAGAAAGTGTGTGGGGGGGAGAAATTACTAAAACATGTCTCCAGAGAGCTCAGCGAGGCCCCCTTTCCTGGAACATGAGTTGCCCAAAATGCCCGAGACCTCCAGCAATCTTCCCAGGGCAAGGGTGCCAGGTCCTTGGAAATCCCAACAGTTCTGATAGGTACTATGATCCTGCTGCCCTCATTCTTGAAGGGAAATGACTTAGAGTTAATAAACTGACAGGTAGTAAACCTGGCATGAGACACTCTTAACTGCTTTACATGGCCCCCCGCACAGCTGAGTGGGGATTTAAGGAGCTTTACGGTAATAAAGAGTCTCACAGTGAAAACTCCTCCTGCTCTTAGCTGCCCATGAGTCACGTGCCCGCCCAGACTGTCTCTGCTACAGAGCAGCCCTGACCTGGGCAGTCAGTGTGGCTGACACCGCCATCCAGAGGACGCTGACACCTGAAACATGTTTCTGACTCACTTCTCCCTCGCACAGGTTTTCCACTAAAAAACTAACAGAAATTTGGGTTCTCTTCACCCCAAAAAATCACTTGACCAGCTGAGTCCCAGAAAATAAAAAACCTTAAAAATCACCACCCACAGGGGCCAGAGATTTAGCTCAGTGGTCCAGTGCCTGCCTCACAAGCGCAAGGCCCTGAGTTCAATCCCCAGTAACCACATACAATGTTGGGCGTGGAGACTCACGCCCACCAGCCATCAATACCACATACCACAGTGCCGGGCGTGGTGGCTCACGCCTGTCATCCCAGCACTCGGGAGGCAGCGGCAGGAGGATTGCTGAGTTCGAGGCTTGTCTGAGCTCCACAGTAAGCTCAGGGCCAGCCTGAACTACAAAGTGAGACCCTGTCTCAAAAAAAAAAAAATCACCACCCACAGGCATATCCATGTATCTCAGACGGAGCCAGACTTTTTCAGTAGAATTCTAGAGACAACATTAGTGTTCAGTTTGATTTTTAAAATCATATCACCTTTGGAAGCAGACATGAAAATCATTTGAACTGGATGTGGGAATGTTTTATGACTGACTTCCTTCACAAGGTACTTCCCCAAGAGTGTGTATTTGTCAAATCAAACTATATGCTTAACATGAGAGCATTCTGTGATATGTAAATTTTAGTGTTTAAAATAAATAAATAAATTACTGAAATAGGACCAAACCCCACAGAGAACCAAGACGAAGCTGCACGTCTTCTGGCTTCCCTTCGACCCACTTCCGACCGGACACACAGCTGCGCCCGCCCCGACGGCACGCCTCAGAGTTGCCGAGCGCGTGGCCCTGCGGCCCGCAAGGCTCCCTGCGGTGACACGGCCCTGGCTCTGGCGCGCAGGGCCGACTCTCCCTGTCGACTTCACCCTCACGCTCAGGGCCGCGTCCTCCGTCTGCTCAGATCGGGCCACAGCGCACTCCGCTCTGTGCATGGGCTTCGGGACGGGGCGGCCCAGGCCGCGGCACATGGGCGTGCCCGATGTTCCCAGCCGTGGCGCGGAGGCAGAGGCGCTCCGGGGAGCAGCCACCCGAGCGCGGGTCTCGGCGCTGCAGCCCAGAGCTCCAGAAGACGCGCCAGGAAGTGCTCTGCTCTGAGCTCCGCCAGGCCGCGGCGGCTCACCTCGGGGCAGCGCGCTGCGGAGGCATCCGGCCGAAGACGGGCTACTGGCACAGTGCGCAGCGTCCCGGCCTCAGCCCCAGGGGCCGCGGGCCGCCACTGCCATCTGCAGGCAGCTGGCTGTGCCCTCCGGCGGGAGGCGTGAGCCCCTGGCAAGGGCCCCATGGGAAGACGCTCAGAGCCTCTCTCACCCTTTCTGGCGGGAGCCCCGTCCAGTCAGCGCTCACATTAGCATCCGGCATCTGGGGGGGAGGGGAGTCCCGGGACCCGCCCCCTCCCGCTCTACCTGACGCTCCTGTCCTGCTCCCCGGGACTGTCCCGGGTGTCCCTCTCTGAACGGCCAACTGACTCACGCCTGCCAGTCACTGTCCCCAGCTGACCAATGGGCAGCCCGGCCGGACCTCAGGGCCCCACCCTCCCCGGCCCGCTCCGCCCCTCCCTCTCGCTCCCTCTGAGGCCAGGTGTTCCGGCCGGGCATTGTCTGCTTCCGAACCCTGGACCGTGTGCTGGGTGTGCAGTTTTCCGCAGCAAACGCTGTGACAAGGCCACATAAATCCTCTGCACCCCTCGCCCGCTGCTGACCCGACTGCTGAGCCACTCCTCAGGGCTGCCTGACCTCGCTCTCGCCAGTGCCAGCCCCGCTCCTCCGGACACCCGCACTGGGCAGCGGCAGCGGGCGGACAAGGCTCTCGTGTCCCCAGGAGGAAGAGCGGCTTCCATGTCCGTGAAGACGGCTCTGCCGTGAGTTTTCCCTCACGAAGTCGCCCGCAGTCCTACTGCGCCCCACAAAAGGAGCCGCCCGAGGCCTCCCTGCCCCACGGCGCTGCAGGCTCCCAGGTGTCACCCGCCAGGACTCTGAGCCTCAGAGCAGAGCACGGGGCGGCCGGGAGGCGAGTGCGAGCTCTGCAGACCCTGCGCGCCTCCGCGGAGCCCCCGGAGCCCCGTCCTGACACCTGGCACCCGAAATGGACACTCACGAGCCTCAGTGCCCCGCGGGTCACCTGGCATCCAGTGCCTCAGAGCATATCGTAGCCACTGTGGAAGCCTATCCTGGCACGGGCGTCGTGAGCCAGCATGGCTGCGAGGGCCCACTGTGTCCTGCAGCCTCTCCACAGATGTGTCACACGATCCGCGGGCACACATGGGTGCACAGGCGGCACACTGCTGAGCTGCCCTGCCCTGCTCTGGACTATCTGTCCTCATTTCAGGCTCACAGATGCTCTGTCCAAGCATGGCGACGATGGGCGACGTCGTGGCAGCGAGCGTGGGGTGAGCTCCGTGGACACGGAGCCGCGTGTCTGAGACGACGCAGGTGCCTGCGTAGGGCCGGCTCAGGAACTGCGGGACGGGGCCGCTCGCTGCACCACGGTCTGAGTACTAGGAATTGTTTAAGCTAAACTGGAAAGAGTAACAGATTCTGCAAGAATGAAGAGTCCGGGACGGTGAAATGCTCAGTCGCTTCTCAGGACCAACTTAGTGCAAATGGATCTGTTACAAGGAAAGGTGACCTTCCCACGAGGAGAAACAGGCACAGTGCCGACACCACGAGGACACACAGCAAGACTCCGGTCCCGGTCCGATGAGCAGGGACGAACACGAGGACGACGCCACGGGGAGGGGGAGGCAGGGAGGCGGGCTGAGCTCCGGGGCCAGCCACCCTGAGGCGGGGCGGAGGGCGGCCTGGCGTCAGAGCACTGCCATCCTGGCCAGCGGCTCCGCGCCAGGGCTCACACATCCCCAGGGCTCGGGCCGCCATGCTGTGCCCCACAGGCCTGGTGTCCCTGCTCACGCCGCCATCATCACGGGGCGTCAGTGCGGGCGGCCTCGGCTCCCTGCGGCCCTCACAGAGCCCACAGAAGGGACTCCACGAGATGTGGGAGTCACACACGCACAGCCCGACTGCCCAGGCTGGGCAGGAGCAGGGGCAGGGGCAGCAGACAGCATCTCTACCCACGAAGCACACGGAGGAGGGGCATTTTGGAAAATATTTTCTAGAAATATTTTATTTCTAATGCACTCCAAAAACATAGAGGACACACTCACAATCGTCTTACCATGTGTGTGTTGGTGGTCATTATCTGAGGGTGGGGAGGGAAGCGAGTGGCACAAAGAAAAAAAGCAAGATACAAATAAAGCAAACCCCAGAAAGGATGCCAACCACCGCAGGGCACGCCCACCAGCCTCGCGCAGCTCCTCGAGCCGGGAAGCTACTCGCGCGCCCACAGAAGTCCTGCAGCACACTGCCACACCCCGTTCCCGGCCAGGGCTCCGCCCTGGGGCTACTAAACCACTGGGCATCAGCTAATGGGGCCGCCATGCGCCCAGGAGGCCTTGGAGGACCTGCGTCGGGCTGGGGCCGCACAGCGCACTACGCACGGGCCCCGCGTGGCCGTGGCGCAGCCTGCTGGACACAGGACCGGTGTGTGCCCCTCTCTGCCCACAGGGCCTCGAGGGTGGGCCGAGGGGCTCAGGGCTGCTGGCAGCCGGGCCCGTGAGGCCACACCCTGCACTCACCTGCCCGTTGCTGGTCGCCGTGGTGTTTTCAAACATGAAGTAAGCACCAAAGAAGAAGACCAGGGCGTCGAACACCCCCAGGAACGTCCAGTAGATGAACACCCGCCAGCGGAGCAGTGCGTTCTTGGCGATGTCCCTGTGCGAGGCAAACACGGGGGCCTTGCTGAATGGTGGCACCAGGCTGCCGCGGTGACGGTCCCGCAGTGGCCCTGCCCCAGGTCTCCGCAGTGGCTGGGGCTGCACGCGCGCCTGTGGGTGCACCCGGGGGCAATGGACGTCCCACCTGCGCCTGCAGCAGCATGGGCAGTGGGGCTTCTGACTGCATTTCCTGCACCCCGTGGCCCCGATCTCTATGGGACCTGCCTGACTGGCGGCGTGCCGGGCAGAGGCTGGGCACACCTGCCCTTCTGCAGGACAGAACACGGAGCACAGCGCACTGACGGGAGCAGCCTGTGACCCGGATCTTCCACCCGCCATGTGACGCCCCCCCCAGCGCAGGGTCAACAGCCATGCCCACGTCCCAGCTCCCAGGCCCCAGGGCTTCAGGCGACAGCCACGCCCGAGGCGAGCTGCACCGGCTGCTCCAGAGCCAGAGGAGCGAGCGCACGGGCAGAGGACAGAACCACACACATGCGCACACACGCAGAGGGGGTGGGGAGTCTGGGCTGCCTGTGGGAGGGCAAAGGGTGCCACGTCAGCGCCATGTGTGGTCGCGGCACAGGGCACCTCTGCAGTGTCCTCACAGCTACACGTGTGTCCATGGTGCCTGGGTCAGTGTTCAGTGGAAAGACCTCAACTCTTGGAAATATTGAGCCTGGCAGAGATCCCCCAGGGTGCTTTGCAGTGCCAGCAAACATCTTCTCATTATTAGGAAAAAAACTTTTCAGAAGAAAAGAGCACGTCACGCTTTAGTGTCCCTGAACTCTCGAGTCTCTGGGGGGCACTGTGCCCACACTGAGGAATAGTTGCAGAGGTCATGGCTGCACGTGCTGCTGGGAGGCGGGCAGGAGGCCCCCGGGCGGCCCAGGAAGGGGTCCTTCTTCCCTTGCCCTCTTGCTCTCTGTGCTCCCTGCTGCCTGGCTGCTGTGGGCCGAGCAGCTGTCCTCCGCGAGGGCCCGCTGCTGTGTCCTTTCTGTGCTGGAGCCAGCAGACCACGGACTGGACCCTCTGAAGCAGTGAAACGGATAAACCTCCTCCCTGTGATTTGGGGACCAGCCCTTTCCCCAGTGGCGGGGAAGCTGAGTACCACGGAGACGCGGGAATCACACTGAAACAGAACGATCTTGGCTTTTAAAGGGAACTCAGGTCGTAAGGTTCCCGGGCCACTCAGGACAGGGCCTCAGCCTCAGCCTCAGCCCTTCTATAACACTCCGCAGCACACTGAAATGCGCAGTGTATGACACACATTTAAGTGCAGTGAAAGTCACCTATCAACCCTGAAGTGCGCTGGCAGAATCGACGGTCCCGTCTGTCAGTGCCCAAGAAAGCAAGTGAACTGGCTGGTCCTGAGCGTTCTGGGTTTTAGGTGCCCTCCTTGGGTCCTGGCATCGGTCTGCCTTGTGGCTGCGCTGGCACGAACCTGCACAGGGATACACACCTGTACAGGGCCGGGTCTCTCTTGAGCACGTCGATGCCCACATGCTGCTCCATCAGGCTGTAGAGCAGGATCGGAAGAGAGGTGAAGCTGATGTTGTAGAGGGTCAGGTACGCGGTGTCGTACAGAGTCTGCGGAGGGGAAGACGCGACAGGGTCACCACAGCAGCCCACAAGCCTGATGTCTGTGAACACACACAGTGCGGCTCACAGGTACCAGAGACATCTTTCCACAGCGACAGGAGAAGCGAGACCTCGTGGGGTCAGGGCAGTCACAGCTGACGGGGCCCCTCTAACCCACCCGCTGCCACTGCAGTGCTGGGAGAGGGCGGGAGTTCACCCCTCCCTCCCAGCCTGGGTGCCCAGTTCTGCTGCCACACGCAGAGCAGCGGGCCCGCTGAGCCCACGTGAATGACAGGCGGCATCGGGTGACAGACGGTTTCTACCCTGGTAGGTGCCAGGAGCCTTCCGGACCCCCACACAGCCTGACTGCAAGGTGAGCAGAGCCTCTGGCGAGCCAGAGCCCAGTGACACCGAGGTCCCAGGGCCTGACACTCGGGCACACTGGCCTCGGACCCTGGGGCTGCCGGAGGACGGCAGGGTGGGGGGCGTGCCCACTCACACTACACTGACCTGTTGCGAAAACCCGCAGAAGAACTGGTATAAAAACTGGGGGAAAATGAAGCAGACGTTCTGAAAGACAAGGCACAGGCTGTGGTTACCCGTATCCTTGAGTGGCATCCCCGTCCTCGGCTCGTCAGCACTGCCACCAACACCGACCTGGGTGGCCTGGCACCGCTCGAATACTGGGGATGGCTCAGCATTCTCCCCTTGCTTGAACGGCAACAAAGATGTCTGTGCTCTGGGCGCGGGGTCATGGACAAGGTCACGCATGGATGAGGCACAGGAGTTACGAGGGAGCTCAGACTGCAGGAGGGCAGCGTGGCCGGGACAGAGCCGCCCACAGGGAGGGGGCACAAGGCGCCCGCAGAACACCACAGCCACTTCCTGTTATGCCACATTACACTGGGGAAAGCGAGGAAGCTGCTAAGGTTTGCTGGGAAGACCCTTCCTCCTGATGGGGGTTTTGTTTTTAGGTGAGTGACTCCTGTTGGCATCGCACTATCCTGCAAAGGTCATGCTGCGGCTGAGATGGGCAGTGACACCCCTACCTTATAAAAGAAGTATTGCACAAGCTCAGATATCCTAATGTAATAAAAATGCCCGTGAACAAGCAGCATCTTCTTCAAATGCTTGAATTTTGGGATTGCATAGTCGCTATTCCTTGCAGCCTGCCGGCCCTCCTTCCCGATGACACCTAGGAGGGAGACGGGTTGCATTTTGGGGTGGCTGCTACAGGCTACGTCCAGTCTCTGATGGGGCCTGAGGGCATTCAGTGAGCGACACTGCCCCAAGCCAGGTGAGGCGGCTCACCTATGCCCACGTGGGCCTCCAGGATCATGCTGACATCATTTGCGCCATCCCCAATGGCCAGTGTGATGGGGTGCTCTTTGGAAAACTTGATTAACTTAACAATCTGGAAGGGAAAAAACACAGGGTTTATTTTTACTGTTCCATTTCTACTCGGATTATTCACTAGGTGGAACTAATGGAAACCTAATGGTCTAAGAAAGGGAAAAACCTGATTGCTTAATGCTAATTTTTGTTGTTCTTGTTGTTTTTGAGCCAGGGTCTCGCTTTGTAGTCCAGGCTGGCCCTGAGCTCACTATGTAGTCAGGCAAGCCCTGGACTCAGCAATCCTCTGGCCTGTGCCTCCTGAGTGCTGGGATTATAGGTGTGAGCCAGCAATGTGATGTGATACTGATTGCTGGTGGATGTGAGTCACCATGCCCAGTATTGTATGTGGTTCCTGGGGGATCGAACCAGGGACCTTGCACTTGCTAGGCAGGCGCCAGGACCACTGAGCTGTATCTCCAGTCCCCTTGGTGCTAATTTTTTTTGACACTCATGCATCCTTCCATACGGGATAGAATTTGCTTCATATTGAAAGCAGAGTAAACAAAGTAGAAGTCACTAAGCTGGACCACAGTGATCTGGAATACTTGGCAGGCACAGGCACAGGCACAGGGTATTTGTGGATTCGTTATCCTATCCGGGGGCAGAGGGACACATCGGCTGGAAGCTTGTATCATGTAGCTATGTTGTGAAATAAGTGGCTCCTAATGCTATTACAATTTTCAAATTTATCATGTGTGCAAAATAAAATCTGGCAACTTAACAGAATAATTTCCAAGTTTTCAGTCCATTTCCTTAGAGTTTTTTCCACGTACCTAAGTGTACGAGCCTAACATGTTCAGAAAATGAGAAGTCTCCTTGCTGTGACAAGGAGGCTAGAAAGAGTAAGGTCATCAGGCGTGCCCAAGGTCAGCTGAGAGCTTAGTGCCGAGAACCCCAGCGCTCTTCTGAAGGCCTCTGGGCTGAAGGACCCACGAGAGGCAGAACGGGAACCGAGCCACCGGGCCCCACACAGGAGGCGGGTGAGCTCTGCGAGCTGCCTGGCACCCTCGCCTCTGCCTGACCTGTCAGCACAGCACGTGCTCACGCGCTGAGCCCCTGCGGGCCGTGGCTCACTCGCATGGCTGGTTCCTCTCAGGGACAATTTAAGTCGACTGGCCTACCACTCCTCAAGCATGCTACCACGGAGATGGCAGTCCTCCTGCAACACCGGAAAGACGCCCGTCTTTGTGTGTCTCTGTGTCTGTCAAGTGCATTTCCATGTGCACTTGAAAGTATTTAAAAGCCACCGCGGGTGATTCCCGCAGGGCAGGGGCATGGGGAGAACACGGGGCTGGGGTCCAGATGGAGAGAGCCCACCTGTGGTCCCAGCTGTCTGCCCCGGATGACGCCCTCCAGTGGGAAAGCCAGGAGCCCAGGCTCTTGCATGCCATGGCCCCGCAGGGCGCCCGCAGGTGGCACGGCAGGCTCCTCGGAACGGCTGTGACAGTGTCTCTGTGCAGCCGGAGCTGGAGTCCGGGGTCACACTGCGCTCCTCCCTCCCCTGGGGCTGTGGGGGATTTAAATCACTCGATTTTCCCACGAGTGCTGCCTCACGGGACCCAGTCTGGACTGTGGCACCTCACAAGGGCCCTCCCGTGCCACCCCACCCGGGACGCAGGCGGGACCTGGGCCTTCTGCAGGGGCGCCATCCGGCAGCACAGCACGGCGCTGCAGTTCCGGCAGATGTCCAGGAAGAGCTCGCGGTAGTTGGCGGAGCTGCCGTCCTCGCGGGGCCTCATGATCAGGGACAGCGCCGCTCCGTCGATGATGAGCCCGTAGTCGTGCGTGTCCGCGGAGAGCCTGCGGGAGACGCTCGTTGCCACACCGTGCGTCTGGGGACCGCAGGCCTGGCACCCGTGCGGCGTCTGAGTCGGCACTGAGGGAAGCGAGCCCGGCTCTCGGGCTGTGTGGGTGCCAGCCTCCCGGGCAGCAGGAGGGGCGCGCACCCGGCCTCAGTCCACCCTGGATTTCCCAGCCCTGGTAGCCAACTCGCAGAACCTGCCCTGCTACGGTTTCCTGAGTTTTCTGCCCGTGCGGCTTGAGCTAGTAAGAGCAGGGCAGGCATTCTCTGTGCCAGGCTTTGACATTGCAAAGAAACCTCTCTAAGCCTGGAAAAAAGTTCTGTGGGTCAGGTGAAGAGAAACGTCTCCGCAGTATTTGGGAATCATTCAAATGTGTGTGACTCACGAGCAGAACTGCTTCACCCGCATGCACGAGTCCAGAGGCACTGGATGCAGCCCCGTCTCAGAAGACACGGCTGCGCAGGCCACACGAACCATCCCGGGAGGAACGGTGCCACACGTGCTGCCGTGGGCCAACCTCCTGCACGAGAACACCTCCATCCGGCAGCTCTGAGGGGCCCGGGGAGCCCGTTCTGGGGGCCGCGAGAGCCACCGGGAAGCTCAGTGCCCCTCCTGCACTCGGCAGCATGGAGCTGCGTGCGCACCGCGGAGAGGAGACACCCCGCCCGGGGAGGGACGCTGGGCTGGGAGACAGACGCCCCCAGCAGGGCCAGGGCACCGGAGCCCGACCCGGGCCGAGGCGCAACCCACCCCGAGAAGCGATCCCGGCTCAGGCTGCCGCTGCAGCGCAGCACGGTCTTGCTGAGCTCGAAGAGCACGTCGTGCAGGCTCTGCTCCTCGAGCCTCTTGGTGGTCAGCTCCAGCAGCTGCGTGCCCCCGCGGAAGAGCCTGCAGGCGTAGCAGGTGGCCGCCGCTGTCTCCATCTTGTCCCCCGTGAGGACCCAGACTTTGATGCCTGCTTTCTGCAGCGCCTCGATGGTGTCTGCAGCTTTCTCCTGGAGCCTGCGAAACAGAAGCTGCTTGGACGCAGCCATTGGGGCCGCTGAAAGACAACTCAGGACAGTGACACCTTAAAATCAGTGTAGAGCTGGGTGTGATGGCACACGCCTGTCATCGCAGCACTCTGGGAGGCTGAGGCAGGTGGACTGCAGGCTCAAGCCCGGCCTGTGTAACCGAAGGACACTCTGTCTCAAAGCATGATCAAAGGGCTGACCATGTGGTGAAGCATGAAGGTTCTGGTTCAAGTTCACTGCCAAATACTGGAAAAAATTTTGTCTCCCAAAGTTAGGTAGCCAGATGCTACTACTGGCTCAGGATCCTAAAGACAGGAATTGAGGCTTTATAATAACATGCTTCACAGGTGACCATGGATGACAGACTCAGGAGGGGGAGTGGCTGTTGGTCTGACCACACGTCACGACCACCGGCTCTGTCCAACAGGCGCTCACCGTGGGAGAGGCTTTCGGCAACTGTGAGAATCACGTCCAGCAGAAGGCCGGAGGCAGGAACAACGGCCCACTTCTTCTGTGGGTCTGAACTGTTCTGGGCCTGCACTCAGCCGGCTGGAGGCGCCTGCTGCAGGTGTGTGCGAGCGGGGTGGTCTGCACCACCTGCCGTGCGAGCGTCTACAGGGTCCAAGCAAAGCCTCGTCTCCCTCACTACAGCTCACTTCACTCAGCAAGGGTGGTCCCAAGGACGCGAATCTGAGCAAAAACGCTGAGTATTCTGGGAAGCAAGAAGGGACCCCGGGCCCTTCACCTCAGTAAGGATCTCCGAATACACGGAGTTCTGCAGCTGTGCTGGGCCCCGCAGGCTTACACTGTGCCTCTGTGGTGGGAGGGGAGGGTGTGTGGCCTCCGTCTCTGTGCCAGCCTGCAGGGCTAGACTCGCCGTAGCCAGCTCGGTAAAGCCTTGCTGGGCAAGGGTGCTCCGGCCAGTGTCTGCCGTGTCCCTGTCATGGGTCTGTGTCCCCTGCTGCCTGTGTGGGCGATCTCTCTGGACCGGGCAGCCTGACCCTGTGGGTGAGAGGTTCCTACAAGATACTGTAGGAAACGGGCTGAAATCCCAGCGCAGACGAATCTGGGTTCTGGGAGGAAATTCCTACCCTGCAGTGTCAGGACCACAGTGCTGCAGAATCGAGAGATGGGAAGAACCACATCTGATTCTGTAAAAAGGAATCCAGGATCTGAAGGCTTGCAAATATGCCAGGCAGGGATTTTAGGGGAGTAACGTGCATTCCAAGGTCACCACGCCTGTGCCCAGCAGTCACTGCCACACACATGTCCCACCTCCGGCCGCACCCACCTGTGAGTCCCCCCGGGCTCGCACACATCTGCTCTGTGGTCCGCGCTCGTGGCCTCCCCATTATCCTCGAGGGTTAGTCACCCCTGAACCTGCCTTCCTCAGAACGGTCAGCAGGTGCCCAGCACCCCTGCTCACCGAGCCTGTCTGCTGCACACGCGGGCGGCTGGGCCTCACTCCGGACTGACCGAGGGAACAGGACTTAGAGCCAGTCTCCACCTACTGCCCAATTCCCACTCAAGCCGGGAACCCGGGACTCGGTTTAGGGGCCCTGGAAACGGGACTTGGAGAGAAGGGCTTAGGGTTTAGCCTGAGACATTGGCCTTTTTGGTGACAGCTGCTTTCAGGGGCCGAAGATTCAGCATCTCAAGCGTAGAGTCCCCACATCACTGATGTAAGCTGGGGTGGCTCCTCTTCATCATTCAGTGTGGACAGGCCACCCTCCACCCTGAGCCTCAGGTGACAGTCCCCTCCACGCCTGGGGAAGCCCTTCCCTGGAAACACGGGGAGGCCTACTCTTGGGAATTTCACTGCCGTAATTAATAGTTTTTATAATCCTCCATTAAGTTCCCTCAAAAAGCAGTTAACGAATAGATTGAGGATGTTAAGCTCTAGATGGTAACTCTTGCATTCAGAAGAACTAGCAAATAACTCAGGAAATATAACTAGTGATTCCATCCTCAGGGGAAATTTAAAAATGGTGGATCTTGACTGTTCATAGCATGGCGTGAAAACAGTTTCGACGTTTTCCTGGCAAGTCTGGCTCAAACGTTAAATTCGTGGGCACGGACAGCCCACTGTGAGCTCCGCGGGAGGACACAGGAGCCTCACTGGGGACGTGTCCTCCGCCCCGCCCCGCCCCGCCCCGCCCGCTGCCCTCGCCCAGCACGACGCGTGGCGCTCACCGGTCCTCCACGGCCGTCGCACCGAGCAGAATGAGGTCCTTCTCCACCTGCTCGTAGGCCTCGGCCAGCTTCTTCTCCCGGTCCTGGAGCGCCACCTTGGCGGCCTGCAGCAGCCCACAGACGCCCTCGAACTCCTCCGGGGCCAGTCTCTTGTAGGCCACGCACAGCGTGCGCAGCCCCTCCTGCCAACGGCGGGCGCCGTCAGCTGCTGGGACGGCCCTCCGCGTCCCGCGCTGACCGGAAGGACAAGTCGAGCGCGGGAGCCCAGCCAGCCCCAGCCAGCCCCAGCGCCACGGGCACAGCACGCCTGTCGCCCGGGCCCTCGCCCCAGGAGGCAGACTCGCCGCTCCACACTGACAAGCGTTGATGCTCCACTAAGTCTCGTGTGGGAACGGTGTCCCGCTTTCGTCAGGCAGCAGCCCCAGGCACGCGTGCTCCGCGGGCTGCTAGCGCCTGGCCATGGCTGCGGCGCGCCCAGGAGTCACTGACCAGCACCCTGCGTGCGCGGGCCTCTCACAGGCCGGGCGGGTGCTGAGTCTGCGCCATCACACTGCACCCCTCCATCAGCTTCGACAGCTCACGGTGCCCATCGAGGGGTGACAGGGTGGGCTCTGTAGCCCGCTCATGGGCTTTGCTGCCACCCAGGAGGCAAAGGGTCAACCTGGGCACCTGTACTCACGTGGACAGATCTCAGAACTGTTGTGTCCAGGGAAAGAAGCTACCTGACCACTACGTAGTTTATGATTCTGGCATATAAAGGGCTGAAATGAGTGAGCCTCAGTCTACCATGAGAGCAAAGTGAACAGGGGTGTGTGGTGGGGCAGAGGGGCTCCCAGGAAGGAGACCGTCAGGGTCAGGCTCCCGCTGCACACGCACCCGTCTCGGCTCGTGGACTCTGCGCCCGCTCTGCACGGGCGCGTGCACAGCCCTTACAGCACTTGAAGCCATCCAGTAACAGCGCACCCTCTGCTCTCTCCACAAAGCGTTCCCTCCCACCCTAGGACACAGGATGGGAGGTGCTGTCTCCTCTGGTGTCACTCAGGGTGACTCCAGGTCCCGCAGGAGACCTGAGCAGCAGAATTACAAGATTTGGCCCAGTTGGTTGGGGAAGGCCTGACATTCTGTAGAAGGTGGGCTGGGTGACCACAGTGGTGCTGCACGGAGAGAATGTTTGGTGCTTTAGGAACCAAAGCAGGAAGCTGCCCATGCCCAGGCCATCAGTGTCCCCATCTGATCCTTGTCACTGGGGGTGCAAGGAGCCCAGAAAGCTTGTGGCACCAATGTATAGAATCGAGGCTTTCTGAGGTGCTGGCAGAGAGCCGACTCAGCGCCCTCTAGTGTCGGGAGGCCGAACCGCCGCAGAGAAGTGGGACGGGGAGGCAGCTCCTCACCACAGCATTGCGCTCCACGCGGGACCGGATCTGGTCCACTTTGCCTTCGATCACTCGGGGGAAGATGGACGAATCTGCTCCTTTGCAAAATAGGTAGATTTCCCCTGCCAAAGAAGAAAACACCAGACCTGGTCATAGCTGGGGAGAGCAAATTACATCTCAAATCTCACTGTTACTAAAAATCCATGCCAGAAGGGCGCGTAAGAGGTGGTGATGGGGTGGTCCAGCCTGCACGTGCCGCTCCCTGTTTCATTCCTACAACCCGAGACCTAGGGTGCGAGCCGCTCCTGGGGCACAAGGCACTTCGCTAAAGCACGGGAAGGTGAGCCGCGAACCCTCAGACAACGGTGCTGCTGTGGTCACAACCCAGTGGGTGGTACCGAGGGTGGCAGCCGAGCTCGGCCAACTCCTGGGGTGGGAACAGGAGAACGTGGCCCTGGGTGATGCCTGGGACCAAGGCCCAGGGCTCAGCATATGCCAGGCGTGCCCTGTGCCCAACTCCACGTCCTGGGAAGCTCCAAAGCCTAAGAGGGGCAGATGCAGAAACTCGAGACCAGATGCGGCCCCTGTTCTAGGTGGCACCCGATGGTGTCGCGACCTCAGCAGTGGCGACGCTGAGCACGACGCTGCGGGCAGGAGGCCATGCTGTCGTGGATGTTGCGTATGGCCAAGGGACAGAACGGGGTGCCATGGTGCCGCGGGAGCCCACGCCCCTTGGTAGGGAGCAGGCAGCCCTCAGAGCAGCGACTGCAGGACGCAGAAGTCCTGGCCCAGGTGACCCGCAGGACCACACTGGTCCCTGTCCCTGGCCGCGCGGGTGGACTTCAGTGTACCGTGCGTCACCTGCAGCCGGGCTGGGCGACCAGCAGGCGGCCTGCTCTTGTCGGCGCCTGTGCTTCCCTTAACCCCCGGCCGCTGCTCGCCAGCCCTCCGCAGTCGGAGGCACGCGGCACCGTCGACGGGCCTGGCGACGTCCAGGGGCCGCGGAAGCACTACATGCCCGGGGCGGCAGCGGCAGCGTGTGCTGCCATCCATCTCAGACCCACTTTCCTGTGCTGCGGGGTGCGGGCTCCCACAGAACCTGCGTGGGGCAGAACGCAACACAGGGCTGGTCAGGCCGCGGGATGAGAGCACCTGGCATGGGGCCAGCGGACTCGGGACGGACGCGCGTCCCGCTCACGGAGCCTGAGTCGGAGAGAAGCGGGACGCCAGGGCAGCGGGCTGCGTGGTCGTTTCTCCCTGGCGTCCTCACGTGTCCCTGTGGACAGTGTGGCCGCTGCGAAGGAGGCCTGCATGCAGCGCTCGCGTGCTCCATGAGTGGAGTGCTCAGTGGCTGACTCCCGTGTCTGCCCACGTCCACGCCGCCAGCCCTCTGGCCACACTGCGGAGGGCGGATGCTGGGAACGGCCTTCGGGGCCTGGGCTGCCCTGTGAAAGTCGGGCAGGGTCCCGCTCGGGCTGCGGACTGGGGCGTCACGTGCCCTAGGCTGCACTGTACAGTCCTGTACGCAGAGGCCCCTGGCGCTGGCCAGCGCGGTGGCTGGTCTGGATGCAGCTGCCCAGTGGCGCCAGTTCTCCGAGGGCCCTGGGGTGGGGCACGCAGAGTTCCAGCATGACCCACTGGCCTCAGTGCCAGCGTCCACTTCTCTCCATGCTACCACAGAGGCTTCATGGGCCTGGGGGAGGCCCACGGGGCTGGCGCTGGCCCTGGGCCTCAGGGACAGTGAGGCCCCATCCCCAGGGTCTGGAGCGTGCAGAGTGCGGCTCAGCAGGCAGCATGGACAGGAGACCAATGGGCCACTCCCCACGCGAGGCCTCCGGGGGCACTGCCCATCACCCCCAGGCTGCAGGCCGGCCTCCGCATCAGGGCACTGTGGCCACCTGCTCTCGCACGGCTGTCAGCACCTGAGCCTGTCTCCGGGCAGCCTGCTGAGCCCCTGCCAGGCCACCAGAACCTTTCTCCACAGCATCAAGTATAAGAGGCCCCGCCTCACGGCCCAACCTGCTTCTCCGTCACACGGGGCGGGCCTCACGAGGCCACCGGCCCAACACACACCACCCTTCAGTTCCCAGGCAGCCGGTCTCAGGACGCTGCCAGCGGTGCTTCAGTGGTGTCTTGGGAGAGCAGCGCCATGGCCGGTTCCACCCAGGGCACCGGGGGGCTCTGCTCAGAAGACGCCCCGTGGCCTTCATGGCAGCGGCAGCGGCAGCGGCGCCCTGGCTGACACACCTCCGAGGTCAGCTCTGCTTAGCCCGAGGCTGTGTGTGGAGCTTCGGGCAGGGCGAGGCTGGGCGGTGGGGCTCTCCGCACAGGCAGCCCCAGCACAGCCGGGCAGATGTGCCAGGGCTGGGGCGTGTGGGGCACCCGCGGTGCATGCGAGGCTCAGAGCTCAGGGACCCACCACATCGCCACCATCCTGCACTCATACGTTGTACTCGACAGACCGTCCTGGTGACAGCGGCAGCCGGCCCGAGCTCTCTGCTCAACTCCTGGAGGTCTGTGGCCAGCCTGCCTTCCTTTAGTTTAGTTTAGTTTTTGAGACAGGGTCTCACTTTGCAGTTCAGGCTGGCCCTGAACTCAATATGTAGCCCAGGCTGGCCTCGAACTCACAGCAACCCTCCTGCTTCTGCCTCCCGAGTGCTATGATTATAGGCGCGAGCCAACGTGCCCAACATTCCTGCCTTCCTTTAGACAGGGCATTTAGATACATGCGCAGCAAGTGGTGGGATACACATCGGAAATGAGGAAAATGGCGTTTTCAGTAATGAAATGAGCACAGCTCAACAGAGAGCCCAAACCCAGACCTTCACATGTAAGAATACTTCGCTTTTCGAAAAACAATGGCTCTGTGTATACCGCAAGAAATAAGAAGAAATAGTTTCTCCGAGCCCCTAGGCCATGAGCCATCAGAACCGATAGCCTCCCCGAAGGCCTCGGAAGCCTCTACCTGCGGTAGATCTGACGATCACGCTCATCCTCCTCCTCACAGAGTCAAAGCTCAGAACCTCCAGCAACTCGAACCTGGGGAGAGAAGGGAGAGCTGCCGTCTCTCCAGGCTGGTTCACGCCCAAGCTCCTGAGCAAGATGCAGACGCATCCCTCATCTAGGGAAGGCGCTCGGCACTGAGCTGCCCCAGAATGAACTGTAAGTACACATGGCGGTGCCATACCAGCTACCTGGGAGGCTGAGGCAGGACAACGGCAAATTCAAGGTCAGCCTGGGCCATGCGGGGACTTAACAAGACTTGTCCTCAGAATAAAAAACAAAAAGGGCTGGAGTGCCGGGCGTGGTGGCTCAGGCCTGTCATCCCAGCACTCAGGAGGCAGAGACAGGCGGATTGCTGAGTTCGAGGCTTGCCTGGACTACATAGTGAGCTCAGGGCCAGCCGGGACTACAAAGCGAGACCCTGTCTCAAAAAGAAAAAAAAAAAAAAGGGCTGGGGTATTGCTCAGTGACAGCGTACCCCTGGGGTCCATTTCAGTACTTTATCAAAGGTTTTTAAAAAAGGAGTAACTGTCCAAGATTGTCAGAGGACATGGTATTCCATGGCCCAGGATGTTTTCTCACATGTGGGGACAGTGACTCACTTCCTCCTTCTGGTGAGTGAGAGGGCCAAGGGAGGGCAGAACATTCCAGAGCCTCAAGAGGGCACACCATTCTAGAACCTCAAGAGGGCAGAACATTCTAGAACCTCAAGAGGAGAGAACATTCTAGAACCTCAAGAGGGCAGAACATTCTAGAGGCCTTGAGAGGGCAGCAACATTCTAAACTCCTGAGAAACCTAGAGATTCTAGAGGCCTCAAGAGGGCCGTACATTCTAGAAGCTTTGCGACCTCCTGCAGTAGAACACATTTAACTGAAATGAATTTGAGGATAAAGCTTCTCACTGTGGTCAGTGCTACCCACGGACACCCAGGCGAGTACCACAGGCAACACCACCTCTTCCCCATCCACAGCCAGTGCCACCTGAGGGCACAGAGCCTGGGGGTGTCCCTGGGCAGAGGGGAGCTGTGGGCCTCACCTCTCGATGTCGCCATCCCTATTCAAGATCTCCATGTAGCTGTCCTTCAGCCGCAGGTACGTGAAGCCCAGCCTGCAAGGAGAGTGCCGCTGAGCACGGCCCACAGCCCTCCTCCCATGACCTTGCCTGACTAGGGCCGCTCTCTTCCTGAATACTGAGTAGAATCTCGCCTGCCTGCCGGGATGCGGGGCTGGTCAGGGCCCACAGCACGCAGAACCTCGTGCGCAGGCCCCCATGCTGCTGACAGTCGGCAGGACCGTGGCGGTGAGGCCTGGCTGTGGAGGGGCATGGCCGGAACCAAGGGTGCCGCCCACAGGGCCAGTGCCCTTGCAGTGTTTCCCACAGGGTGGGGCGCTGGGAGTGCAGGAAGGGCCTCGGCCGAGGGCCTGGCCCATGCCACGGGCTATACATACGCTGGGCACGCGACACTGATTTGTGGCAGGCACGGTGCCCGTGGCCACAGGGCTGAGCAGGGGGCGGAGTCCTGCTCTGCGACAAGGACGGTGGGGACAGACCCACCTCTGCACGCCCTCCACCAGCGCCACCTCATCGGGCGAGGACGAGATGTACACGCAGGATTTCCCTGAGTCTGGCGACTTCCGGGGGCCGTCCACGTGCTGCTCGTCCTTCACCTGGACCGTGTGGCACAGGCAGAGAGCCCGGAAGAAGAGCTCCTCCCGCTCCTGCAGGGCAGCACCAGGCGCAGTTAAACGCGGGCCCTGGGCAGGCCTCCGGAGGCTGGCGGCGCTCCGCTGGGCGGCCAGGGTCCGCGCGGCCCCCGCATCCTCACGCTCTGCCTGGGGCTCGTGCAGGTCAGAGGCCGGGGGCCAGGGCGACGCCTCCGGGACCTGCGAGGCTCCGAGCGCACCTAAGCGCGGCCGCGGCTCCTCCGCTGTTCCCGGCGCTGGCGCCACGTGACCGTGACACTCTCCTAACCTCGGAGGGCTTCGTCCCCTGGAGACCCTTGTGTTCGGAGCCTGAAGCTCAGCAGCTACAGAAATTAGCATTCGGGAAATTCAGCCACGAGCTCCAGTCACTCCACGCAGGCTGCCTGATGCCAGTGTGCGTGGGACAGCAGGGCGCGAGGGTGCCAGACACCTGCTGCCCGGCGAGAGGTAGGCTGGACTTGGGTGGGCACAGCCATGGGTGGGCATCACAAACATTCTGGAACAGCCTCTAGACCATCCTGGCCCAGAACCTAGCCCTGCCCGTGGGACTGAGATGCGCCTGTGTGACGTGTCTTGTGTCAACGCAGAGGTGTCCGTGTGCACGTGAATATGCATGCCTATCTGTGCGTGCGCACGTCTGTGTGTACACACATGAGTTTGCATGCTCACAGCACCCTGCCTGCCTGGCCAGGGCTCTCCAGACTGGACTGAGACTGCCCAGCCATGCCCATCAGGGACACGGTACCCATGCAGTCCGACCAGGCCTCCTGAGATCCTGCCTTCCCCAGAGTGCCAGAGCCGTGCCCACGCCCGCCTGGCAGGAGGACAGCCTACCCTGCTGCTGACGCCTGGGGATGAGTCGATCATATCGATGCCGGAGGAGTCGGGCAGCACCTGCCCGTTGCAGACGACGTGGGGCACGTAGACGTGGCCCTCGATGCAGCACTCCTTGAAGGCCATGTTGTTCTCCGTGAGGGTGCCCGTCTTGTCAGTAAAGATGTACTCCACCTGCAGGCGCGTCAGGGCGAGAGGTTCAGACGTAGGGTGTGGGCCGCCTGGCCAAGCGGTGCCCCGCAGCGAGTAGGTGGGCTCTGTATGCCAAGGAGGGACCTTGGGCACAGCCAGGGCCCTGTGGTTTGGGAGGCTGGGTGTGGCCCCCTGGGGTCCCATCTGGCAGCAATAAAAATGCAGGGGAGGGAGGATGGACATCTGGGCACCACAGCTCAGGAGGCCACATAAGGCACAGAGGACGGAGCCCCACACAGGAGTCCAAAGAGAACCTCAGGCAGACGCTGCGGGAAGTGGGGGGGCATGTGGGGCCCAGATCCCAACCCCAGGTGAAGGCGCAGGTTACACAGCCACTGCACGGAGCAGGGTTCAAAGGAGCAGAGGGGTGCGGTGCATGCCACAGCCCGCAGCCCCGCCGGGCTGAAGTGGGCACAGTGTATCGTCCACCAGAGCCCACAGGCTATGGTGGTGGGGAAGGAAGACACCTCAGATGGCTGTGGGTGAGACTCAGCCTCCTGTCTGCGGGAGCCCAGGTCAGAGAAAGGGCTGTAGGGAAGCAGACGCACACTCTTACACAAGCCTGGGTGTAGTCAGAACGAGCACGCTAGATTCTAAAACCAAGCTTATAGGTACAATAGCTAGGAGCAGGATAAATGTTCAGAGGTTTGTCCATTGCTGAGTGACAGCTCACAGGTGCTGTACTGTGCAGGGGCTCTGGCCACAGCAGCGAACCGTGGTAACAGACGGACCCTAACATGGTTCTCAAGTGCGCAGCAGGTGCTGGGCACCACACACGCCTCATGGACCCACACAGCACGTGACGGTCTCCGCCTCACGAACACAGCCAGGGCTTGGGACCGACAGGAAGCCAGCTGGTTTACCAGGGAAACACCAAGCAGCCACGCTGAGGCAGGTGACACGAAGGAACTAGCCTCCCTGGCTGCCCCTTGCCATGAGGAGCTCAGTGCTCGCACTGCGGGGACCTGGCAGCCACAGAGCCCCGCGGCCAGCTGTGCCCCAGCGCAGCAGAGGCGTCTGCTGACACCGCCATCCGAGCAGAGCTGGGTCCCAGCGCTCACGGGCCGCACGCTGGGCTGTCCAGCCCGGCTGCCCTCGGTCAGAGCAGATGCCCTTCGTGCTCCAGGAACAAAACATCGTGCCCGGACGCAGAGGTGACTCCTGCGGGCCAGGGCTCGAGGAGGCGCCCTCAGTCACCCCAGACCCTCACCCTTACATGGAGGCCAGGGTGAGGAGGAGCGTGTGTAAGCCCCTGAGCGCAGCTCGCTTCCGGTGCCCTGCAGGGCAAAAGCACTGCCAGCTGCTCCACAGGTCAAGTTTACGAAATTAACTTTCCTGTCTTCTGCAGGGCACACATGTCGCAGACGTGTGTCTGTGACAGCGACCGCATGGCGTGTCGAGACCCAGGGCCCAGCGGGCCCTGCAGTGCAGCTTCCCACCTGCCCCAGCTCCTCGTTCAGGTCGGACGTGTTGACCAGCGGCCCCTCCCCGGTCTCCTCATCGAACATGTCCTCGTCCCAGCTGATGAAGTAGGAGCCCAGGAACTTCTGCATCTCCACCGTGACGTACATGGACACAGGGATGATGTAGTTGAAGAGGACCATGAAGGCCAGGAAGTCGGTGAAGGCCCTGAGAAACTGAGAGTGCGGAGTGTGAGGGCGTCGGCCCCACAGGACCCGGGGTCAGTGCCCTGCCCTGGCCCCGCCGGAGCTGCGCAGCGGGCCTGCACCACGGACGAGACGGTCCCTGTTGAGAGTCAGAGTGCGGGCACGGGAGGCCCCGGCAGCCGAGGGAAAACGCACTTTGCTTGCTCAGGACCATCAGTTACTGTCTGGAACAGGGAGGCGGCCTGGGTCACCAAGAGACAGCCCGTATGATGCGAAAAAGCCACAAGAAGCCAACCCTGGTAAAGATGGCTTTTTTGCACAGCTGAATCCCATCTCTACAGCCGTGTCACGGTCGGGGTGACAACTGGTGAACAAAGCGGGGAGACACAGCCCGGGCTTACACGTGGCCTGCTAGCTCTCAGCACACACAGCCTGGGTGTGCACACGCCCTGTTCTGGCAGCACAGCGGACCCTCCTTCCGCGTACTCACCACCACCGGCAAGCACGCTTGTCTCCCGCTCCCGAGGCACACAGGCCCCGGGCCTCTCCTGCGGGACTGACACTGCCCCTTCTAAACACTCACCGGGAAGTCAGGACAGCTGGCACTCAAACGCTGGGTCTCAATGCCCACCACTAGGGCTTCCTGTGCCCATGGTGGCACCCTTTCCTGCCCCCTCCACCCAGCTGCTGCCCTGATCATGCAGCGGCGGTCGCTGTCCATACCAGGTTCCTCTGCCTCTCCGACTCGGTTTTCTGGTTGTACCATGGCTCGTCACGGAAGGGCTCACTCTGCCACACGTACTTGAGGATGGTGTTGACCAGCGCCTTGCTGATGAGGATGCAGAGGTACACGATGAGGAACACATTCATGGACCTGGAAGGGGTGGAGGCTGCTCAGCCATGGTCCCGAGCACAGTGCCCTGCCTTCTTGCTGGTCACAGGCAGCCTAAAGAAACAGGCTGGCACAGCGCTGGGTCAGGGGAGGGCCCACCTGGCACCCTGGAAGGGGAGCCAGCCCCATGCCATGGATGGGGCGCTAGGGGCCTCGGGTGCCCTGCCAGACACGGACTCCGCCAGCAAGCATTCCCGCTGGGAGCCCCACCGCCCAGGACCATGGTCAGCAGGTTATTCCACCCCTGGGCATCACAAGGGAGCCCAAGACCATGGCCCCACGGCGGAGGGCGGAGGGAGGGAGGGACGGAGGGAAAGAGAGGAGGGGCGTGGACCCTAATCCAGGCCTCAGTGGGCCTGGGAGAGGCCGTCTCCTGCGCTCTGCACAGAGGCCTCGGGAGGCAAGGGGCCCCGGGCGGAAGCCCAGCACATGGCACGCCTGCCCGCTGCAGCGGCGGCCCGCACCGAGCCGCGCCTCCTGGCTGCTCAGGAGGCCTCCTAGGAAGCGGACGGCACACGGCCTCCCTCCAGGGCCCAGGCTACACGCTGCCCATCTGCGGCCAGGATGCTCTCAACAAGGAGCCACAGACGGAACCAGGCGCGTGGCCAGCCCAAGGGTCAGCCTGACACCGCCCCGCAGTTCTGACTGCCTCATGGAGAGAGGGCCACACCCGGGAAACCACAGTGGACCGCCAGCGCAGTGGGAGGAGCTGGAGGCGGGGCTCCGGGAGCCGGACCCAGGGAGTGGGCGGAGGCAGCGCGGGCACAGAAAGTGCCGTGGGAGGTGTCCCGGTCACCCGCCTGAACCAGAGGCCCCACACAGGCAGCTGCGCAGCGGAGCCTGTCCTGGGCACCGGAGGAGCAAGGCCCGGAGCCACTGCCTCTCCCACCGCGGGCAGGAGCCTCACTTCTCCACGGCAGATCGCTTCTGGGACTTGGACTGGTAGTTCAAGGCCATCTTGGTCTCCATTCCCGTGTAGATGGCCACGCCTGAAAGCAGGGGAGACAAACGTTGACAGTGGACCCAGACGTGCCGCCCATGTGTGAGCCATACACAGGGACCCCGGCCCCCAGGTGTTAGCAGCATGTACTGGCCGGAAGTGGGTCTCCTGAGAGCATGGGCCGCTTCCGGCCTTGCCAGAAGCACTGGTCTGCGGCTCCCTCGGCCCCCCCAACGACTTCCTCTTGCCTGGACGTCCCTGTGCTGGCTTTTCTCCCGATGCACATGAGCCTGTCTTAGAGTTGTCTCCTCTGATTAAAGCACAGCAAACACCCTGCACATGGGGAAGACACTGGCACACACAACACACATGCATGCACGCACACATGTACAGGCCCAAATGTTCCACAGAATGACACTGCAAATCTCTCACCATCGTAACTTCCTGCGCACAACCTGCAGGCCCTGCACGAGTGAGCCCTGCTCTCTGGGGCCCCGTTTCCACGTGCTGGGAGCGTCCAGCTCTTGGAAAGGAAATCTGTGGGGCCTCAGCATGCCCAGCGCTCAGGCCCCGCGGAGTCCAGCCCTGCTGAGCCCTGGGCTGCAGAGCACGCGCTCACATCTGCTGCCTACACTCACCGAAGATCCGCTCGGTGTTCTTGAGGGTGGCTCCTCTCAGCAGCAGGTTCTCGGAGCCCAGCGGCCTGTGGAGACAGGGTGACCAGAGCAGCATGACGGTGAGGTGGGGGAGGGGCAAGACCCACAGCGTCACTCTACGAGGGCAGCGGGACAGCAATTCTGTCAGAGCTGTGGGTGCAGGGCCCTCTGCGGGGTACACAGCCCTCTGTGGGGTACAGGCCCCTCTGGGGTGCAGGGCCCTCTGTGGGGTACAAGGCCCCTCTGGGGTGCAGGGCCCTCTGTGGGGTACACAGCCCTCTGTGGGGTACAAGGCCCCTCTGGGGTGCAGGGCCCTCTGTGGGGTACAGGGCCCCCTGGAGCTTAGGGCTCAATGGCCCCCACTCTGTTCCTGACTCCCAGGCCTAAAGCTATGCACCAGGGTCCAAGGGGCCTCAGAGCTGGGCCTGGACCCTGACCCAGAGACCAGGGTCCCAAGGATGTTCACAGTAAAGCCCATCAGGTGGGGTTCCTGAGACCCCCAAAGCCATCAGCAGCACCTGAGGACACGTCAGCACTGTGTCCTCAACCTTGTGCACGAGAGACCCTGGGGCAGAACCCAGCAACTCTCCCTACAGCCTCAGCCTCGAGGACAGCTGGGCTGGGCCCCAGAGCATTCTGGGAAGGCGGAAGGCATGACTCTGTCACTGGGCCCTGAACCCAGGCCCGGCTCTGAACTACACCCCAAGCTCTTTTTATTCGTCATAAGTTTGCTAAGTCATCGAGCTCCCGAGCTGGGCTTCAACTCTGTGAACCCCCTGCCTCAGCCTTCTACAGTGTGTGGCAACAGCAGTCCCAAGCCCAAGGCCCAAATTTCACCCCGCTGCTGGCCCCTCTGCCACGCCGCCTAGGGTCTGAGAGCCCCACTTCACGCAATCACATTTCTAAGGACGGAATCGAGGGCACCATGGCCTTTGTAATCCGAGGTCAAGCCCATCCTTGCAGGTGACCCGCACAGCACTCTGGGACCCCGAATCTCTCCCTGACGAGCCAGTGCTGCTCTGGGCAGTGGCTATGTGAGGGGTGGAGGTCCCTGCAGTCAGGGCCTGTCCTCACAGCTTCTTGGTGACGAAGCAGCACAACCTCCCACGTCATGAGCACGGGAGGAAAAATGAGATGCAGAATTTAAAACTTTGCTGCTAGTAACATCCCTTTGGAGGACATCGGGAAAAGGCAGTGCCTGAAGTTTGCTTTTATGCATGTATTAGTTTCCTTTTACTGCAGAGAGCTGTGAACCTGCTGTATATTAGGCCCTGGATGTGCATTTGGTGCGCGCAAGCAGACATGGTGCAGACTGCGCCCCCTGGAGGCCACGGGAGGGGTGAGAGGCAGCAGCGCTCCGAGGGGCCTTTGGGCACTGTAGCTGCTGCCTAGGTCTGACGGCCGCTTGGGGCATCCCTGGGGCCGCACGGGGCTGTCAGCCTGTTCACAGCATGCTACGGAAACGCCTGTCACAAGAATTCATGGAAACAAATGGCCCATTTAAAATGGGTCTCTGGGAAGCCTAAAAATAATTCACTTGAGAAAGTGCTGAGCGTCAAGTCTGGACAGGAGGAAGAGGAAACACCGAGCGGCTGGGAATGGGGTGACAACGTGCAAACGTGGTGGCCGGCACAGTCTCTCCAGCCTCCGAGGAGACAGGCCCTGGGACAGGGTGTGGGCAGCTCTGCCCTGTGTGGCCGTTTCCTGCTGCGCTTGTGCCCGGCCCGTGCTCCTCCACACACAGCTCAGCACCAGGCACGGACAACGGGCTTCGACTGGAGGAGAGTACTTTCTCCAACAAGTGGAGCTTTCAGAGAAGGAGCAGCTTCAAAATCTACACAAGGCCAACCCTCAAACTAAAGGAAATTCGCACTGGATGGGCAGACAACTGCTTGATGCTGCCACACAGTCAGACGCCATGTGCCCTGGCCCGGCAGGCAGCTCACAGAGGGCACCTGAGGGTGGTGGGGCCATGCAGGCCTGACCTGCACGAGGGCGCTCGGTGCCAGGGCCCCAGGGAGAGCACAGCCCCGAGGTCTGGTGGGGCGGAGCCAGCTTTTGGGACCGTCGCGGCAGTGACGAGGGAGAACACACTTGTAACAACCAGGTCCTCCTTCGCCAGTGCGTTCGCAAGACTCACCTCACCACGGGGTCACTGAGGTCACTGTAAACAGTGATGCGTCCCACGAACCTGCAGGGGGAGAGCCAGTCACGGGCTGAGCCGGCCGGTGCCCACATCGGGCAGGTGGCTCCTCGGGCAGGGCTGGCGTGCAGACGCCCGACCACCTGCCTCGCTCCACTTCCCCAGCCCACAGTGTGAGCGACTCACACAGTTTACAAACCACTCCCTCGACACAAAGAAACCTCTTTTCTGCAATAGATTTAATTCTCTTTAATTATAAAAAAGTATAATCTTGCCGGGCGTGGTGGCTCACGCCTGTCATCCCAGCACTCGGGAGGCAGAGACGGGAGGATTGCTGAGTTTGAGGCTTGCCTGGGCACCATAGTGAGCTCAGGGCCAGCCTGAACTATAAAGCGAGACCCTGTCTCAAAAAAAAAAAAAAAAAAAAGGTACAATCTGGATAAGGTTGGTATGTCAACATGCCTGACATCACATGTTCCTAGTGGGCTGAACTAAGCACTGGCCACACCTGCCCACATGAGCCACCTCCTCAGACGGCGCCCACACCTGTCCACACTCGCCCTCTTACTTGTACAGGTCAGGCTGTGGCTGCTCACACTCGATGGTGGCGTGCAAGGCGTCGATGTCCTCCTCAGTGTGGAAGCCCTTGGTGTCCTGGACGGCATAGTGGGTCTGCAGGGGACAGGAGATGGGGCTTGGCCCTGGCCACCACTGACTGTGTGTCCACACCAATTTGGTCCCGGTGCTCACAGGAGCCTGACTAGCCGCCTGTTCCACAGTCTGGGACACAGCAGACAACAGACGCTGCCGTCGGAGCCAGGCTCAGGAGGCTCGGGCGCCCACAGCCGCCTGTCTCCCAGCACACAGCAAACCTCCAGTCACACCGACGGGCATTCTGGAAGTCCTGTCCCAGCTGCTCACAGCAGAGCACTCCTTCTCCAGGGAAGGCTCCACAGGGAATGGAAACGCACTGGGAAAAATTCCTCCAGTCTCTATAGTGCTTTGGCGACTCGTAAAGAAAATTCTTACCCCACAGTGGGAGCCATTTATCCAAAGGTGTCACCAAAGCCTTAAATCTGAGTGACTGATTCCGAAGTCTCGGCAAGGACTGAGCTATAGTCCTTTTATAATCTCCTCGGAAACTTCCAGACTGTTTTAAGTAAGAGAAAAATCTTAAAATTGATAATGCTATATTATTTTCTCTTGTGATTATTAAAATTTTTGTACAAGCGACTATTAGTGTAGAAATCTACACTGAGTATAACAAACTAATTCCAGTTTAGTAAAGCCTTTTAAGATGGCAGATAAAGAACTGGAATTAATAAGCGGGCAGGGCCGAGGACGGAGTGACTTTCCAAGGGAGTTTGGACCGATTCTGAACGCCAGGGAGACCTTTGAAACGGCAGCTCTGTGCTCAGAACCCTCCATCTGGCCCGTCAGTCCACGCTGAACTGCCTGCCTGCCACAGACACTGCAGTAGAAAGGAGCAGAGGACAGGAAAGCCAGGGTCAGGGTTGGCACAAGGGCCCTGGCGCCCCCTGTGGCCAGGACCTGTGTCCTGGCCTGGCCTGCCCGGCCTGCCCGTGTCGCGGCACGGCACGTTACTTTGTGGCTGGACTCTCCGTCCAGGCTGGCGGTGGTCACGTGGCAGGTCCCATCGGCCCGGTTGCTGGACAGGAAGACCAAGTCACAGGGAAAGGTCTCATCTTCCTTGACCATGACGATGTCCCCAACCTGAGGATGAAGAGAGCAGGTCAGCCCAGCCCCGCTTCTGCGGGAAGGGCGCCTGGCGCTGGGCTCCTCCCGACGCGTCCTCACTCAGACGCCACAATGGTTTTTCCGCTGGCACAGGAGGGAGACTCCCCATGATGGACGGGGAGGAGCTTCCCACAGGCGATGGGGAGGCACAGGCCTGCCCAGCCGGACCGCGCACCCCACAGACCTCACTGCGCACGAACCACGAACTCAAAGGGACCCAAACGTTCACGTGAACCCTGAATGTCGTTAATGGGACCCTGACACTGGGGGTGCACAGGAGCCAGGGCAGGGGCTCCCGGGCTGGGCAGGGGCAGGATCCCCAGGGGAAAAGCACCAAGCCCATGTCACCGAAGCTGAAAGCTGCGGCCTGAAGTGCCACGGTGAAAACCCTTCGGATATCACGCCACCCCCAGCCTCCCCACGGATGGACTCAGATGCACTGTAAACGTGGACTAATAAAAATGAAAGAAATCCAAGGACAGACCAGGAAGTGCCACAAGCACGGGTCCACGTGAGCGGGACTCAGGGAGACAGCGTCGCACAGCGACAGTAAATAAGAAGCGGAGGACCAGGAAGGCAGGGCGTGCACAGGCACGACGAAACAGTCAAAAACAAAACTCAGCAGTAAAAACATCCTCCGCTGAAGCGAATGCAGAAGGTAGACAGGACGCAGACCTGCGGAGAGGGCGCCAGGTGCAAGCGGGTGCCCCGCCTGCCTCTCGGCCGGCCCTAGCAGAGTGACCGCTGGCCACTGCGCAGCACACATGGCAGGCAGTGGTGCCACCGAGAGGCTGGTGGGACCCTGCACTGGCAGAGCCGCTCCGGGCATGTCGGCGCCCTTCCTGCATCTGAAGGAGCAGGTCACAGCCAGCACGGCGACTTGCGCACGGCAGCCCTCTCCCCGCAGGACAGCCTGCACACCGACACGCCCGGCAGCCGGGAGACACCTCCGACCGGCCACACCGCGGCAGGGACACACTCAGCGGGGTGTGCGCTGGGACACACGACTGGCTACACGGGACAGGTCCATCCGCTGGCACTCTGCCACTGACCTGACCCTGGGGCAGAGCGGGCGGGGAAGAGCACGGTTCTATTTTTCCTCACAACTGCAGGTGACTGTGATTATCAAGATAAAAGTTACAAAAGGAAAACACAGGGAGGGGGCACTTCTACTCTGAGAGTTCCTCAAGCCCGCTGAGGCCACGGCATCACGTCCAGCGGGGGCCAGGCTCGGGCCGAGCCCCGCTGGCCAGCATGGCAGGTTTGACCTCCAGCTGCAGGCTCTGGCACCTGGTACTGCATCAGAGCCCGGGCTCCTGCGGGAGACCCTGCTGAGCTCTGTTTCCCAAGGAAGATGCTGGTCTTTAAGTGCAGGAGATGGTCAAAGAGGCCATGGCCACCACAGGAGAGGCATGGCCTTAGCTGTCCGTCTGCAGGGATGTGCCATCCGTGGCCCTCTGCTCCCAGCCCGCAGCCCCCGCAGCCCGAGGAGGCTGCCCCGAGCTGGCGCAGAAGAACCTCCCCAATGCCAGGCTCGAGGGCAGAGGGCTGGGCAAGCACGCAGGGGAAGCAGAGGAGCTGGCACCACGGGCAGGGCCCGATGGCCAGGCTAAGCAGCGGAGCACCAACAGGTACCCAGCTGGGGTGCTGCTAGGACGGACGGGCAGCGGCGGCAAGGCCCGCAGGGAGAGAGGCACAGCCGGGCGGAGGCCGCGGCCGGCCAGGGCCCACTCACCCTGAGCTTGCGGCTCTGCTTGCGCACCAGCCTGCCGTGCTGGACGAAGTGCACAGGACACTGGTTCATGGCGTTGTCGGCTTTGTGGCGGAGCCAGTCTTCATACCCCTGGGACAGGAGGGGGAGGGCGAGGTTAGCTGTGTGGCAGAGGCTAGCCGGGGGCAGTGTGCTCAGCCGCAGCGCTGTCCTCACGACTGGGTGCAGACATCGCCACGCAGTGTGGGCCGCTGTAAGCGTCTGCCATTGCAGCAGCCTGGAGACCCATCTTTGTAACCGCTCTGCTGTGCAGACCTTGACACACGTGCCCTCGGGGTAAACTCCTCGAAAGGGAATGCCCGAGCCAAGGGCGCAGGAGTCAGAGGCTTCCGCCTTGACATGGCCCCATGGCCCCCGCGTGCCCCGAGGACGCCGGAGCCAGCCTAGTGGGTTCACAGAGGGGCCGGCTCTGCAGCCTGTACATCCGCGCTGCTACCGATGAGGAAACGCAAACCAGCATCACGGGATTTAAATGCTCCAGATGGCTTCAGATTGAAAAGAACCCAGACTGTCCCCTGTGGAGGACCAGTCTCCCCGGAGGACCCGAGGACACTCGGCCAGGTCCGCAGGGCCCAGCCACAGCCTTCACGGGCACGCGAGGCAGAAGGGCTCACGACTGGGTGCAGACTGGGTGCTTTCCAGGGGCCTCGCAGTGTCTGAGGCTTTTACTAAAAGACTAACACAGAGCAGCACAGCTGGCCGGCGAGAAAGGGCCGTCAGGAAGTGCGGCAGAAGCTGCTCCAGAGCTGATGCTCATGTCCCCAAGGAAACGTCACTTCTCGACATGAACACGGATGGGGGGACACTGTGGCGGAGAAGTCCTGCCCAGAGCACGGGGACCCTTACAACGCATCGTAAAAGACAGGCATCTCTGTGAAGAGCCTGTGAAGAATTCAAAGACATCTGGTAAAGAAAGATGCGTACGTGGCCAGGAGCCAGTGAGAGGAAATGCCACATCGCTGCGCCGGGGAGAAGCCACGGAGGTGCCAGGCCACGGCGGGGCAGCGACAGGAAAGAGCCCAGCGGAGCTGACCCCGGGGAAGGCCCCGCGGCACCAGACGCTCAGGCCGCTCGAGCAGGGTCCAGGGCCGCTTGTGGAGCCACTGCCTGGACCCCAGAGAGCCCCTCCAGGTCCGAACCCCCGATGCAAAGCCCTCTCCGCTCACTCTCAAAAGATGCGCACGTGCACCCGTCACTGGAAAACGGACGCACCGGGGAGAAACGACAGGAAACCAGCACACGAGTGTCCTGCGCAGCAACCCGAACAACGAGGCAGAAGCACAGAGGAACCGGTGGGCAGGTGAGGGCTCTGCACAGGCTGATGCCCCCGCGGCCGCACAGGACAACGTGGGCAAGCCTCACGCATTCGCCCGGCACAAGGTGGGCAAGCCTTGGGCATCTGCCTGGAACAGGCGAGCAAGCCTGAGCCCCGAGCTGGGTGGAGGCCGGGCCACAGCACACACATGCTCTATGGCCCTGCAGGACGGGGACAGACGCGCGGCACAGGGAGTGGACTGACCTGCGTCCGGGCAGGGAGAGGCACAGGGAGGCTGCTGAGGAGCAGGGGCTTCGTGCAGGGGCAGGGGACATTCTGCGGGGCTCGGCAGGGGCAGACACATCACTTAACTGGAGAGGCGGGTCGGGAGCTGCCAGCCGGCTGTGCGTGTGCGGATCCAGATGGAAGGCGGCACCTCCCCCGAGCCCCTCTCTGGCTGACTCGGGCATCACACTGGCGGTTTCAGATGTGAAGCCCAGCCCTGCCCACGAATCTGTGCGGCCGCTGGTGCCCCTGCTGCCCCGTCCACGCAGACATGTCCGTGGCGGAGCTGCCCCCCTTCCCCGCCCCGTCCAGACTCTCACCTGCTTAATGGCCGTGACGGTGATGACGAAGAAGAGCGGGAGTCCGCTGGTCACCGGGCTCGTGGGTGTGTCGATGATCAGCTGCGGGGGGATGGGTTCAGAACACGGTCAGCGAGGCCTGGCAGGCCCGGGTCACCGCACGCACCGCCGTCTGGCCGACCCCGCATCCGTGCACTGCAGAGCCATCAGGATGCCACACCCAGGCGGCGTAGGCGGAGTGTCCGGAGCCTGGGCCTCAGCACTACACGCTTCCAGGTCACACGCGGACAACAGTCTTTCAATAAGTTAATGCTGGGAGATTTAAAAAATCATCCAGCCATATTTTTGGTGTTTCCCAAAATGGAACTGTGCTCTCGAGACACACACGCCCCGACCGTACCCCGTGCGCTCCACCCTCTCCTCCTCCACAGTGCGGGTTCACTGGCTTTTTTGGGAGCAGCCAGAGAGCAACTGCCTCGACCAGTGGTGGTCAGCTGGCCCTGCTCTCCCTGGGTCCAGGCAGGACGTGGCAGGAGGTTCCCGTGCACATGGCGGCTGGCTCTGTGTGCCCACAAGGCTGCAGGGAGGGGCACAGGGTGTCAGCACCGCCAGCCAGCCATGTGAGGATTAAACATCAGCTCTGCAGACAGGAAGCCACAGGCAGACTCACCTGTACCAGAAATATGATGAGAAAGTAAAAGTTGGCGATTCTTCTGAACTGTTCAAATAAATTCTTAGGTATAAAGTTCCAAAATGTGTACTGCATAAAAGAAAAGCCAAAATGAGTCATTTTGATCAGATTCTACTTTTTGTACCTAACAAGCAGCACTAGACTTCAAAATACAAAAAAGCCCTAGACATGAAATTTGTAATTCAAAATTTAATTTTACTCATATATTTCACTTTGTTGACCCAAAAGATAAACTCTGGAAATAGGTGTATTCCCAAACCAGCGCACATGAGTTCCCTAATTCCAGATACTTCAAGGCCAAAGGTGAAGTCACTCAATAGCGGTTTTGCTGTAAGGACGTCTTCCATGGACCCGAGCCCTGACCCCAGCCCAACACAGCCACCTATGCACCTCCACCAGCTGACACCCACAGGTGCCCAGGTGGTGACGGCAGGCCAAGATGGCAATTCAGGGAGGATGGGAGTCCACACTGGGGGGCGGTATCTATGCAGCAGGGTGTGGCATCCACACAGCAGGGTGTAGCGTCTACACAGTGGGCACAGCGTCCCCACAGCAGCATCACGGTTAGGCAGGCTTCAGTAATGTCCACACTGCAGGGCGCAGGGTCTTTTTGACTGGGGGCGTGGCAAGCAGAGGAGAGCGGTTCCGGCTGCTGCGTATCCCCAACTTGTCACTGTCCAGACGAGTGCTCGATGCCACTGACCCCCGCGGATGGTGGGTCCGCACCCTGGTCACACGGTTCCCCAGTCTCCACCTGCCGAGCGCCTGTACGTGGCCTTCACTCCTGGTGAGGCACGTGGCTGCCGGGTCTGTGCTGGCCTCTGACTCAGATCTCAAACCCGAGCTTCTGACCTCCCCCGTCAGTGCATCCGGCACAGGCTTCTCAGGCATCACACGTTTTGTTTTAGCTTCTTTGCCTTAAGCTTCCAGCTGCAAAGAGGGCACGGGGAGTCTGCTCTCTGCTCTCCGTGGCCAGGACGCAGCCCTGCCCTGTCCCTCCTGTCCCGTCCCCTGCGCAGACGCTCCACAGCTC
This sequence comes from Thryonomys swinderianus, assembly GCA_004025085.1. Classification (NCBI taxonomy): domain Eukaryota; kingdom Metazoa; phylum Chordata; class Mammalia; order Rodentia; family Thryonomyidae; genus Thryonomys; species Thryonomys swinderianus. Next base: position 30,557 of record PVIC010000348.1, on the reverse strand, counting down.
GGGGCTCCAGGAGGCGAGGCCCTGCCCCCCGCCCAGCTCCCTTCTCGCGCACACCTGCTCGATGCCAGCCCCTCCTCACACGCGTCTGCTGGTGTTTTCTCCCCTTCCCTGGCTTTCAGTCATGCGCTTCTCTTCACAGGGTCTTCTGCAGAGCAGGAGTTTAACGTTCTTGTGAAGTCTGACTTAGCGACTATCCTCCCGTGGGTGCTGCTTTCGTGTGCAGCCCAGCCTCCCGACGACACACTCTCTTGCTCTATGGCAGCACGGTCCCGGTTGCGGTCCTGGTCCCGGTCACGGTCGCAGTGCTTTCCCCTCGGGTCTCTCGCCACTCTGAATTGACTTTTGTGGCAGGTGTAAGATCAGTGTCTTGGCTTCTCCCTGCATGCCCACCCTTCTGGCACCAGTTTCCTTTCCGGCCCTCTGCGTGACCCGCCGGCCCCTTCTGTGGTCTTGGGCTCTGCTCTGCCCGACCCATCTCTCACTCTTCCAGCGACACCAGTGTCTTCGTGCTGCGGGCTGCGGGAAGCCCGGGTGTGGGGTGTCAGCCCCCGGCCTCCGTTCCGGGTCTTGTGCCTTTTCCCACGAAGCCATGGCTGGCTGGCAAGATCCACAGTATGAAGCGCCGGGCCCTGAGCGGGCCAAAGGGAGCCCAGCCCAGGCTGGCGCACTCACCCTGCCCACAGACACGGGCATCTCTCTACTTGCTCAACTTCTCCGTCCTCCACTGGGTTGTGTAGCTTCTTCCTCCTGCAGTGCCCACGCCCCTGTCTGCCAGGCGAGGGTGACAGGCGGCTGGAAGGACGGCACTGGGCTTACAGCCCACATGGCCGGTCCTCAAAAACTGCAGACCCTGAAAACTGCATGGACATTCAGTCTTCTGAATTTTAAAAAGAAATATATATATATTTTTGGAACGGGAATTGGACTCAGGGCCTGGTGCTTGCCAGGCAGATGTTGTACTGCTGAGCTACATCCCCAGCCTGAGAAAGATATATTTTCTCTTTAGTAGGTAATAAAGAAAAAAAAATCAATTACATTCCATTAATTTTTTAAAAAAGAATTGGGATATTCTATCCTCAGCATTGATATCTCATATACTTTTCCTTTTGCAGAGATAACCCCAAAATAGAATTATTTTAAGGCCCCACTCTAAGAAAACAACTTTATTTCCCTGCACCCAGGTGACAATTTATCTCCCATTAGTTAATTAAAACATTTCCCCAAATCTCTACAACAGATTACTAGGTAACAAAGTCGCACGGACAGAAAACGTTGTCAGTTAAAATTCCACCTTTCACCTACGGAACTATCTACAGAGGACAACGGTTTGGGTCCAGCGTTCCCCTCCTAAGGTCGGGTGCGGAGCCGAGCGCCAAGAGGAGCCGGCGGTGCCAGACGCCGCAGCAGGGCGGCAGGCGGAGACGCAGGACCCGTTTCGTGCAGTAAGTTCCCAACTTTTGAACATTCAGCTGGGGACTTTCACAGACATGAACAGATCATAAACATTGGTGGAAGTAAACTCCTCTTGGAACCAGCTCACATGTCTGCCGGGCAGTGTCGTGGCTGTCACGCTTACCAGACAGGGCGACAGTGCCCAGCCAGGGCCAGGGCCTCGGGGGGGCTGGAAGGAAGCGTGAAGCAATGCAGACAGCACACTCGTGTCAAGGTGTGCAAGATGTGTAAATGAACCTGACTTGCAAATGTCCTCCCAGAATGGAACTTGTGCTTAAGTTGGGGACTCAGTGCAAAGCTGTACAAGCTTCGCCTTAGCAGTTTGGATAATATATGTGAGAGAAGCAGCATCTTCTACCGTCCTTCCAAAGTGCTCAGGTGGAGTTTGACTCAACTGTCAGCGTCACACCGTAACACGGTAGCCAATCTCCCAACCAGGACATTTACCTGGGCACAGGAACAGGACTGTGGCTGGACAGGGGCCAGGCCTGAACAGGTGAGAGCCCTGCCCCCGAGAGCCAAGGAACAGTGACTTTGCTAGGAGGAGGAACCGCCTAGAGTCACCACCACGGCAGATGAGCTGTGGGGCAGTGGCAATGCCAGGTGTAGCGGCGTGAAGGTCTTGGGTGCCACGTCCCTCCACCAGGTGCTAAGTATAAACTGTCTTAAAGACAGGCCCCGCTCTGGGGACGCCACTGTGCTCCTTCCTCTCCTGGGCCCCTCGGCCCCAAGGTGGCTGGGGTGACAGGAGTGACCCCAGGGTGCCTGGTGATTTCCACTTCCTCGACCACCACCACCAGTGGAAGCAGCTGATCCTGGTAAGACAGGAGAGCTGGCGAAAGGTGCTCCCGGAGAAGGACACTCCCCACATGGAACTAAGCAGAAAAATGCTCCTCCTTTCAATGCTTCATTTGAATTCGGTGCTGTTTGCAGGACCAATCAGAAGATGCTCTTTCAATCCTTCATTTGCATATCCACACAGCCAATGGCCCTTCATTTACATATGGCAGGAAGCTGCTTCTCCATGGGACAGGTCACACGTGGCTGACACCGTGAATGTGGGGTAGGACGACTGTCCCCCTGCTGCATGTAGGTCAAAGTGTCATGGGAAAGCCAAGATATTGAGCCAGGAACGATAAGCAGAGCCCAAGAATAAAGAGGAGACAGATTTATTTAATGTTGCAGCAAGAGTAAAGATGTCAGACCCTGACTGTGGTCTGTGTCCAAGTTCTGTAGGGAAGTACGGATTATAAAAGCGGAATCTGATTGGTTACAGTTTACTTCATCTGAGTATGATTGGCTGCATCAGAAATGCATCATACAGATTACACGTTACATTGCAGAATGGGTTCAAGTCCTAGGCAGACAGGTAGGGGCATTTTACCTGAGAGGAAAGTGCGGTCAAGGCAGAAAACAAGGTGTGTCCTTGGCAGCATTAACAGGTCAGGTAGGGAATTATGTTCCTGGAGGCACTAGCAAGATGGAGGAGAAAATATGTGCCTGAGATAATCACTTACTAGAGACTACAGAGCTTTGCTGTTAATTCAGAACCCTGGGGTTAATTCTGTTCTTCAGATTAACCCATGCCACGCTTTTCTTTCCTCTGCAAGGAGACGACCTGGGACTCTGGATGCAGGGACCATCCCTCGTCCCGTCCCGGGGCACTGACTGCTCGCCAGCGCTCTCGCCCCGCGGAGCACATTTCTCCACCCTGGCAGACGGCGCCGCCTGTACCTTCCGCGCATCCTGCCTCTGCTCGGGACCCCAAGGACCTGGCGAGAAGTCCAGGGAGCGGTTGTCGGTGACGCTGGGAGCTCGGAGTCCAAGCCCCGTGGGGTGCAAGGCTGGGGTTCTTCTGGGAGACACCAGGGCGTAGAGCCGCCCCTCGCGGCTGCCGCCGCCACCTCCTCCTCCTCCTCCTCTTCCCCCTCCTCCTCCAGGGAGCCGGGCTCGAGTGGACTGTGGTGCACAGATGCCCGACCTGCCCTCCCTGAGTCTGCGCCATGAGCCTGAGCACAGCAGCCACAGTGGCGCAGGCCGTGTGACTGGACGCTGCCCGGCGCCTGGGCTGGATCCGGCCGCAGGTGCACATGTGAGCGCCCTGAGAACACACCAGGGACCGGGTGCTGGGCCACATGTGCGGCTGTCTCCTTCCCTGTGACCCAGCGGCACGTGAGGGCGGCGGTCAGGGCCACGCGGCCGGCTGTGTGAGGAGAGCGAGGGTGATGCAGAGCGCAGGCTTGGGCGGCGTGGCTGCGGGCGCTGACCCTCCTGGGGCCCTGAGCGCCTCCGGCCCTTCAGTCTCCACGCAGCTGCAGCCGCGCCGGGCCCAGGCTTCGATGGAACCAACATGGAGTCACATCGAGAGGTGCACAGCCCCCAGGCGGGGCTGGTCCCGTTTCCTGCAGTCTGAGATGGGCCGGGTTGTCAACGGCGGTGACGGTTGAGAAGCCTGCCCTTGGTTCTGCAGCATCAGGGGCAAAGCGGCACCTGCACAGACCTGTGCCTGAGATGCAGGGCCTCGAGCTGTGCCCACCAGGAACAGTGCCCGCTGGGAGGCCACTTCCTGCTCCTCCTCCTTCTCCCAGACACTGGCCCTCAGACCAGTCCGAGGCTGCGCGGGAGAGACGCACGGGAGGACGGACACGGGAAGGGCCATGCCACTGCCACCAGGGGCCTCCCGGCCAGGAGCGCCCACGCTGAGGTGTGAGAAGGGACGTGCCAGAGCAGGCTCTGCAGCTCATGAAAAGGCCTTTAATTTTCTAGGGAAGAAACCAAAATTCTCACCCAAGAAAGCTCAGACACAATTCTGCTAACATCCTCCAGAATGTGCTGTAAGATCCCGTGTTATCAGTGGAAGAAGTCACGGGTCCTTCACTGTCCACTGCAGATCTCCCCAGGAGTCCTCCTGGGCGTCCATGAGTTGGAGCTGCTGCCACCGCCCCCGCCTGCGTCCCGACCTCCTGTCGGGCGGCGCTGCTGCTTTCTGCATCCTGTCCATGTGCCCCACCTCTCCAGCTGCACCTCTCCAGACTTGGCTGCCGGACCAAGGCCGACCCAGCTCCTCCAGGCACTGAGCCACAGGGCACCGGGCGTGCCTGAGTGCAGCTGTCCGGTGCTCGGGCCCCTCGCCCGCCGCCCACCTCCTGGGGGCCGAGCTGCGGCTCTGACTGCTCTCCCGAGGGCATTGAGCTCCTGGTGCGCAGGGCTCCAGGGAGAAGCGACTCTGACCTGCCCTGGGGCGGCCGCTGCCATGCACCTCACACGGGCTCCCTCCCCGGAGCCCGGGCTGGCGGCCCAGTCAGGGCCCTCCTGGGTACGAGGGTGAGGGCTGCAGGAGTATTTGGAAACAAGATTGAAGACGGGAGCGCCCAGCCCTGAAACTGCTCCGACAGCCGCCCGTTCCCTTCAGGTTTCCCCCAGAGCACGGCCAGAGGCTCCCGGTCCCAGTCAGGGCTTCCTGCAGCTGCCCTGGGGCCTGCCGAGCTCCGGGACTCCTGCTGAGCAGGGAGAGCCAGTGGCCGGAGGGCCGAGGGTGTGCACGGGCTGCAGGCCTCTGCCCCCCCCCCCTCAGACCCACCCTGACTGCCGACACCCGCGCTCCAGGCAGGGCAGCCGCCCCCTCCGGCCGCACCGCGCCCCGCCCTGTTTCCCAGCCACAGATCTGGGCCGCACTGCACAGAATCGTGGTAGCGTGGGCCGGCTGGCCGCACACGGCACTGGACTCTGTAGACCTTCGCTGCGGTGTTTCTCTTATCAGGCCAATAGATGCAGGATGGCTTATTCGGCTGGGATTTTGCTTTTGAGCATTTTATTTACCCACAGTGTGTTTCTAGATATCGAAGTCATGCTTTTTAAAAACATGCTATTACAAACTAATAACATAACAAAGGCTTTGAAAGGCTGAGTTTTTCTGGTGTCACACATTGACAGACACAGGCCTTTCCCAGGTCATGAAGGGCCTAACGGCCCTGCCACGGGTCTACGCTCAGGAGGACACACCGGTGTGAGGTAAGCGACCCACCACAGGGCACTGCCCGGGTCCACACAGGACACCCATGTGAGTGAACTGGGCCCCGGGCGGCACCACTGGAACCCTGCACGGGCGCGGGCACCCCAGGCCCCGCATCGGGCCCACGGTCTTCCCGCTTCTCGCCTGCTGGCCTCCAGCCAGGTCCCAGCTGCTCCTGTCGGGGACCAGGTCCCTGCCCCTTGCTGCGGAGGGGCCGTCACTGCCCCTGTGCCCTGACGCTCGGCTCCGCTCTCCTCCGGGAGCTGGGGCCACGAGGCGACACGGCTCACGGTAACCCATGAGGAGAGCCCGGCCAGGACAGCGGTGGCAGGCTCGCACCCCGGGGCCCTGACGCTCTGCCTGGGACACGACCTGGACTGAGGGGAGCGCTGTGCGGGGGCGCGGGGGGCGGGGTGCGGGCCGTGCGCTCTGGCAGCGGAGCGGGGCTGGGACCACACCGCAGGGACAGCCATGATGCTGGGCTTCCCTTGGTGGCGCCACGGCGGGGCACCGTGGGCCGTGCAGAAGGGGCGAGGCTACCTTGGAGGACACGATCCTGTTGTCGGGGTATCTCTGTGGAATGTAGGCCTCGGCGCCCGGCGGCGGCTCCCTGTGTCCCACGTAGATGGTGCGGTTGTCTACCCAGCTCTCCTCCCCGGCGCACTGTGGGAGAGAAGGTGGCGTCAGTGGCGTGGGCACCGCCCCACCCCCACCCCCACCTGTTCCTCGGCACAGAGCGGTCTCGCCCGCTGCGCCAGGTGACAGGGAGGGCGGCTGCTCTCACCACCACACCCCAGAGGGACCAGGGACGGCCGCCTGCAAGCGGCTGTCATGGAAACAGCACATCTTGGGCTCGCTGGAAACAGCTCAGCAGCATCAGTGGGGCCCACAGCCAGCCACGGCCCACTCAGCATTTCGGGGTGTGAGGCAGAGCCCCAGAGGCGCAGCCCCGTGACGAGGAGCCCAGCTGAGTGCCAACACCGTGTTACACTCCGGCTCTGACACCTCAGGGGCCCATGGCAGAGCCCAGGTCAGGGGTGCCCTCCCAATATCCGGCTCCGTCCTCAGGGAGACAGGCGAGGCCCAGCTGGGGGCAGGACCCGCGCAGTGGCTGGCTCTGCACCCCGTCCACTCTCCACCACAAGCCCCGGCATGTGCCCCGCGCACAGCGTCCGCACCCTTGTACACGTCTGCCTATCCCGGAGCTGCGACCTATGCACCCTGTGCACCCCACATCTCCCCAGCTCCCTGATCATCTGCGTGAGCGAAGAGGAAAGGCCCTCGGGGAACCCACGTGGATGGTGAAGGCCACTCCATGGCTTGAGGCCATCTGGGCCGCGGGACAGACACAGACGTGGCTGCTCCGGCCAGACCAGGCTCCTGGCACAGAAGGGCCAAGAGCACCTCCCTGGCAGCGCCCGGGGTGCAGCACACAGGAGGGGGCGGGGCCAGGCCTAGAGGGCAGGCCTTGGCCTCCGTTCTCCCGACGGTAATGATGGATCTGAGTGCTGCGGGGGTCTCGTTACCTACACGTGTCCACAGTTCATACATTTAACACACGGCTCGAGACAAGTTCCCCTTGTCGGTGCGTCCAGGGACACAGCCGCCCAGAGGCCTCTCCTCGGGGCTCCGTCCGGCCCAGCCCCGTCCTGTGGTGAGGCTGCCACGCCTGCCACGGGGAGCTGCGGCCTCCAAGAGACCCCAGTGTGGTCTCTACGTGCAGGCGCGGGAGCCCTCTGGCCCCACCTCTCCGGACACAGCCAGGCGCACACCCCGCCCTCGGGCACTCAGGAGACCTCGAGGAGAGCGGAGGGGACAGAAGAAGAGGCACAGCTGTCCGTACACCCTGTGGCCAGATTCTGGTTGCTGGAAGCTGGAGTGGTCTAGGGTCACATGGGCTAAATTTTGGGGTGCAGGTGCCTTCTGTCCACTTCGGGGGGCACTCTCTGAGTCCGAGTCATAGCCCTGACGCCCTGCGTGGCCCTCTACTCTCAGGGGCTTCCTGTGCCTCCACGCCTCCTCCTCCACTTGACAGGGCAGGGGCGGAGGGCCGCGGTTGGCACAGAGGCGGGTGGTGAGGGCTGGGATGAAGACACCCAAGCTGTGCAGCTGGCATGAAGGAGGGTCTGGGGGCTGAGACACTGCCAGGGCGGCCTCTGGCTCTCTCCCCCTCTTGCTGCAGGGTGTGCCTGCCCTCTGGGTGCTCAGGTGCTGGTGGTGGGCACAGCTGTCCACGGGGACAGCCTCGGGGAGCACTGTATGCGTGGCTGGGACCGGCCCCCAGCACTGCCTATGGCCAGAGCCCAGCTGCTCCCAGGGGCCTTGGCAGGGCACTGCCCGCACCGGCATCGCAGTTCAATATTAATCACCGCTGGCTCTGATGGAGCCCTGAGCCTCATTTGACTGATTTGCTCCCTTAAATAGAGCTCAGTCCTTCGTCCCTCTGACAGCCGGGCTGAGCAGGGTGCCCTTCTGGGAAGGCCTGGGTCACAACACGGCCACAGTGAGCAAGGACAGCAGTGACTGTGCAGCCCAGGCCGAGTGAGCTGAAGGCCCAGCGCAGCACAGGCACGGCAAGGGCGCAGGTCCGCCTGGGCCCCGCTCCCGCTCCCGCTCCGGCTCCTGCTCCCGCTCTGGCTCCCGCTCGTGCTCCCAGCAGCATCCACAGACACAGCAGAGAGGGGCCCAGGACGGTGGGATCCAGCAGGGCTCACAAGGAGGGAAGGCAGGCACGGACCTGAGCTTCCTGCAGGACTGGGAAAGGGGCCGGGCCACCCTGCCTGGCCTGGCCTGGCCTGGGCTGGGTTGGGCCTCGTTCCTGGGGCCCAGGGCTGGCGCACAAAAGAAAGACCACACAGAGAGGCCGCAGGACGAAGCCACTTACACTTACAGACAAATAATTGCTACTAGCAATTATAAGCTGTAATATAGCCACTTAGACAAATCACTGACTTGAATGCTAGTTCTGAGCTCTGGGCCTTGACCTACCTGCACTACGCCCCTAACCCTTCTAACAGCTTTTGGGAGACGAGGTGTCACTAAATTTCCCCAACTCACCATCCTCCTGTCAGGAGGGTTTAGCTAGGATTACAGGCTTGCAATACCACACCTGGCTGCAGAAATACATTTGAAATAGAGATGTTTTTAAAAAGAAAAAGTAATCTGAGACTGTTTACACCTCCCTCTTAAAAGTTTGGGCAGTGAATGGGTAAGGAAAAAAATATAATTCCTGTGTGTTTTAAGGGGTTGGTTATACTTGGATGTGTTCAGTTCTTTCTTCTTAATATTTATTTATTTGTGTCATTGTTCGTCTGTTTTGGGACAGGGTCCCACTATGCAGTTCGAGCTTCTCTTGAACCCACTGTGTAGCCCAGGCTGGCCTTGAACTCAGTGATCCTCTTGCCTCCACCTCCCCAGTGTCGGGTTACAGGTTAATTCTCAAAGGAACAAACGTGTCTCAAGCAGCTCTGACCGGCCTGACTTCAGAAGGCAGGGAGCTGGTCCCCACTGCCTCAGTCATGGTCGAAATCCGAAACCCTCCCGCCACCGAGCCTGGGCTTGCTGTGGTGCAGGGAGGGTCCCGGCACGGGCGGGCCCGGGGCCATGCAGGTCACCCCTCCTGCAAGCCCCTTCCCACCCGACGACCGCGGCACTCACAGCTGGGACTGCAGGGCCGAGGCCTCCTCTGGGGGGGGGGGGCGTCTGGGTTCTGCCCGAACCGACTCCGCAGCGCTGCCCACAGGCAGGGCCGGGAGCCCCCCTGAACAGGTCGGAACAGCTGCTCCCACCAGGGAGACAGGCGAAAAGGGGCGCAATCTCCCGTCTCCCAACCTGGGTCACGCGGCTGCGTCTTGGGCCCCCGTGGACCCTGGCTGACTCCCACGGGAGACAGGAGCTCTGCAAGCTTCCAGGACAGTCACGGTCCAGGACACAGGAGGACGGGGTGCTGCCGTGGCCTGCACAGGCTGCAGGCGGAGCACTAGCGTGGGCCGTACACAAGTTAACGCCGGACCAGCGCTGGACATCTGGCTTGATCCTCACCTGGGCTGGTCCCTGCTCATCCCAAGATCGGCCCACCTAAGGGTGCGGGAGGGGGACCTGCCGGGGAGGACCCTGGCTGTGCTTTGGGGGTGTCTGCCTGCAAGGTCCCAGGGATTCGGGGAGCCAGCCCTACAGAGACACCTACTCACCACCTGAGGGGGAACGGCGCCTGGCGAAGAGGAAGAGTAATTCCACCTGAAAACTAGACACACAGACAGCCAGGAGCACAGGGAGCCAACCTCAGGCCAGACACGCCTCCTCAGGGACGCACCCAGCAGGCCGGTCCGCAGACGCCAGTGTGCGGGGTGGGGCCAGCGAGGCGACAGGCTGACAGCTGTGTGAATCTTTTTCCCAGCGTGCTAAAGACGCTCTGAAATTAAAGTGGCCTGCGTGTCCATCAGCAGGAGATGGACAAAGAAAAGGCGCCACGTACAAACAGGAGAGTACTGCCCTGCCACAAAGAAGGACACACGTGAGTCCTCTGTGGGACGATGGACACACTTAACACAGTGCTAAGTGAAATAAATCAGACGCACGCTTAAGTATCCCATGGCTTCTCTTCTACGGGAAACCCAAAGCATAAGCAAACTAACGAGCAAAATACCAGATAACCGGAAGCAGGGAGACAGGTCTTTTGCAAACAGGAAAGGGATCAAGAATGCAGGGAGGGGAGGAGGGAGGAGGGAGGACAGGGACATAGACAGCGAAGCCGCGTGCGGTCCACACAGAGGCCCCGCGGGGATGTGACCACTGTGCACTGCAGACACGCAAACAGCCAAAGAAGACGTGGCGCTGGTGGCTGCAGGACTCGTACCGACTCTTTAGGCAGGTGCACGTGGACTCGCGACGCATCCCAACGGAACTCTCTCTCCGAGAGCCGCGCGGGCGCCGGGCCCAGTGTAGGGCTGTGCCTGAGCCGCTGCTGGGGTGCCCAGACCCCACGCACTGCGGAGATGGGCCCAGCAAAGTGAGGCAAGACTCCGCCCAGTGTAGCAGACCCTCAAGTCCAGGGTAAACCACAAGCAGCCTTGAAGTTTAGCTTTTAGCGAGGGACGGTGGCGCATGTTTGTAATCCCAGGACTCAGGAGCCCGGGGAACGAGCATTGCCACAAGTTTGAGGCCAGCCGAGGGTACACAGAGAGACCCTGTCTCAAAAACAAAGCGAAACAAAACAAATTAGCTTTAAGTCAGTCATCACGGGTGAAGGTGAGCTTTCCGCAGGTCCAGGGAGGAGGCCACCAAGGAGGACCTGGGAGACAAGAGGACGGAAATGCCAGGGGTACCACGGCCCTCCCAGCTCAAGGCCAACACAGACGTGCAGGCTGCTGCCCGTCCCTGTGCCAGGGGGCCCGCAATGACTGCACGGAAAGCTCAGGCAGCAGATACCACCTGCCGAAGCGCCCAGGTGCCCCTGTCTCCGCCCTGAGCGACAGAGCCCCACACAGCAGCTGGAGCTCCACGCCAGCCATGCTGCCACCTAAGGGTGGCATCTCAGCTGAAAAACAACCCACTAAGTGGTCACTCGCTGGGGATGGCACAGCTGCCATCCAGCCTGGCGCGCAGGCCGACCCACAGCAGCGGGTCCTGAGGGCCATCCGCACATCTTCAGGGCCTGGTGACCACGCAGCCCCCTTGTGGTGTCTGCGCACGCTGCCAGGACAGGTCTCCAACCTGGTGGCACAACACGTGTGCACTTTGGGCTTCCAGAACACACATGTGCTTCGGGGTTCCTGCATCAGTTCCAATGAGGCCGCCCTCCCAGATGGGCACAGCAGGGACTGTGGCGCCCTCTGTGGGCCGGCATGGGGCAGTCCTCATCTTCCCGGGCAGGAAGAAGGGCAAGGGCCCTGCAGTCCGGGCCACACACCTGGGCACGGCCCTGCCTGTCCTGTCATGTCTCAAGGCCGGGGCTCACGGGGAGCCAACCGTGTGGTCGCTGCACATCAGTGCGGCTCAGGCTCGAAAACTTGCTGCTTTCTCCATCCTGTAAAAATCCTGTGCACTGGCACGGCTTTTGCTCTCTTTCTACCACAGCCTAGTATGCTTTTTTTTTTTTTGAGACAGGGTCTCGCTTTGTAGTTCAGGCTGGCCCCGAGCTCACTATGTAGTCCAGGCAAGCTTGGAACTCAGCAATCCTCCTGCCTCTGCCTCCCGAGTGCTGGGATGACAGGCGTGAGCCACCAAACCTGGCACTGTGGGGTGTGGTACTGATTGCTGGTGGGTGTGAGTCACCACACCGGCACTGTATGTGGTTACCGGGATCAAACCAGAGAACTTGTGCTTGCAGGCAGGTGCTGGAACCAGTGAGCTTAATCTCTGGCCCCACAAACCTTGCTTTAAACACAGCCTCATTAAGACCACGAAGGCACACTGACACCCTGTGACCCAGACACAGTCACTCTGGAAACACACTCAGTGCCCGACTCAGATGTGCTACGCCCAGACCATAGCAGAACCATCATCTCTGACCAGCGTGACCAGCACACGCTGGACCTCCGGCCCTGAGTCCCTCGGCAGTGGGCAGGAGCAGCTTCTGCAGGCTCAAGAGCTGGCATACAGGGGGGCAGAGCACGCCGACTGGGCCCCCGCCCCGGGAAATGAGGCCAAGGCAAAAGGACCTCCAGCCCACCTTGTCCTTGTGGGCTCCCAGAAACAGGCTCAGTCTGGTCCCTTCACACAGAGGTGGCTGCGGGCTGGCTCAGTGTAGCCCCATGTGGTCTGCAGAGAGGATGGGCACTGTGAGCCAGAGGGCCCATCCTGCCCTGCTCTGGCACTGAGAGACCAAAGAAGATGCGGGGTGCCAGCGCCAGGCCTGCAGAGCGAAGACGGCGCTGCCCTGGCCACCTGTATGTAGCGGAGCAGTACACACCTGCTCATTTGGGAGCTTCGGCTCCACTGTGCTGAGCCTCGCGCTGGTGGGAGGGGCTTAGGCGCTGACTATCGGCAACCTTGGCCACGGTTGCTGCGGATCAGGGAACTGGGCCAGGAGCACTTGAACCTGGGTCCCGGCTTCAGCACTGAAAGAGAATCCAGTTTTGATAGCAGACCAAGAGGATGCTGCACGGGCACCATGATGCCCAGCCTCTGGCCACAGCTGCCCACCAGGAGGATCCTGCTGCCTGGCCCGTTCACCTCAAACGCACCTCAGAACGAGTTATTGGCAAATCCTGCTTGACCCTGGAGTCCCACACTGGAAGGCTCAGCGTGGACCTCTGTGTCCTTGCTCAGAAATGGGCAGGGTGGGGGCTCAGCCGGGGTGCTGGGGGGCCCTGTACCCCACGGCCAGCAGCACACGGTCAGGACACAGCACAGGGCAGCATGGCAGGTGAGAAGGGCACCAGGAACTGCTGATGGTGCCGCCTGCCTGCCCGCTCCCCGCCACACCCCACCCTCAGAGGCCCGCAGGGACGCTGCAGCCTCTCCTCTGTCGCCCCCACATGGACAGAGACAGCGGACAGCGCGGACCGAGGAGCGGATGCGGCTGCGGAGCCGAGGCCGCAGCCACGTCTCAGGGCCCAGGCGTGTGCTGACACCGTCCGAGCCTGGACAGAACCCGTGCCCAGGAGTCGGGCACGGGCACCCAGTGATATACTTATCCCCATGCTGAGCCCCTTCTGAAGATGAACTGCCTGGGAACTAAGCACACAGCCGAACTCACCAACACAAACGTGTTAGTACACAAGGGGGCTCTGAAGGGCTGAAATCACACGCCCTGCCACGGTGTGGCAGGCACATCTGCAAATACTAGATATCCAGCTAAGGAGGACAGGCGCAGGCCGAGCACAGTGTTTAGTGACAGCGATGAATCCGAGCACCGGACAACAGCCTATGCAGAACGACTTCAGAAACCGAGGTGCAGCGGTGGCTGTGGCTGTGAAGAAGCTGCCGCCCCGCGTGAGTGCGAAGCTCTGCCCCTGAGAGTCCACCCTGGGGACGGTGACTCCTGGAGTCACAGCCCGTCACTGCTCCTGGATCAGACGTGCCAAGGGCCATGGGCGGGGAGCAGAGGCCTGGCCTCCCCAGGCACTGGCTTTCGCTGCCAGCGGTGAGGACAGGCCAGTGCAGTAAAGGGACAGACAACTACAGGGAGCACAGGATGAAGGCAGAGACGAAAACTCAAGCGCCAATGGTGCCCGGAAAAGCTGCCAGGGACGGCACCCACTGCCCAGGGACTCGGGCAGGGGCTTCGAGGCTGCATTCCTCTCTCCTCTCCCCACCACCACTTCGAGGCTATGAAACGAAGACTATTTTGTAAACCCTGTTCCCCTCCTTGCAACACGCCCCCCCACCCCGGGTCTGGCCCGACACCCAGATGGTCCAAGATGCCGCGAAGGGCCAGGGGTGTGGTGGTTGGACAAAGTCTGAGCCTGCACCCCACGTCACGCCCAGCAACCCACACTCGGCCGGGGTTCTCAGCTCAGCACTGCCCAGTCCTTGCCCCAGCAGGAGCCACAGCCGGTCCTGGCACTGATCACCAGTGAGCGTCCCGGCGGAGGTGCTGCGCGGGGCCCCCGGCCCCACAGGCCCCTCAAGTTCAAGAGCCACAGGGGCGGGCCGGAAGCTGACGGCGCAGGCCGGAAGCTGACGGCGCAGGCCGGAAGCTGACGGCGCAGGCCGGAAGCTGACGGCGCGGGCACGCACACGCACACGCACACGCACACGCACCGCCGCCTGCTGGTTCTCGAGGCCAAGGCCCAGTCCTCTCCTGCCGCCGCGGCTTCTGCCGCGCTCGCGATCAGGGATCTCAGGCTCTGAAGGACCTCAGGGTTCGCAGTGCCGACGCCTGGCCGGGGAGAAGGGGGACCCCGTGTTCAACGAGGCAGGGTGAGGCTCAGGAGCGCGGGTGCCAAGGCCCCTGGTCCGGGCACCCTGACGGGCCTGGCTCGGGGCGGCAGAAGCACAGCCTACAGCACGCGTCCCCGCATGCTCACCCGCTCAGTCATCCTGCCCGCACTCTGCCAGCTCCTCGGCTCCTGCCCACCAAGCCACGGGCGCCCGGCGCCGACCCCATGCCAAGTCCTGGGGGGTGGGGCTTGGGGCACCCCGGGCAGCTTCAGAGGGCAGAAGCCACAGGAAGTCAACACACACACCTAGGGCCGGGACTTAGCTCAGTGGCACTGCTCCTGTCTGGCAGGCGCAAGGGCCCGGTTTGGTCCTCGGTACCGCCAAAACAGAACAACACAACAAAACCCACACTCAACACCCCTAAAACCCAAAGGCTCAGAACCACCTGACGGCTGGGGCCCTCAGCTCCTCAGGAGAGGGGAGTTTGGGGACCCCAGGCCTGCTCCTCGTCACCGTCCTCAGTACTGGTGCTTGGTGCTAGAGGTGTGCCCGAGGAGGGAGACACCTGGGCCTACAATTCTGGGTGTGACAATGAGTGTGTAAGATGGCCTCGTGTATGTTACTGCTGATGACATGGAGAGTCGATAGCTATTCCGGATACACTGGAATTAACTCACTGTGCTGCTGCTTAAGTGTGGCTGCCCGCTGGCACCCTGGAAGGGACCAGCTTGTCTGCAGTTGTGTGCCGCTCACGTTGGGCCAGCAGCCTTGAGCCATTAGAGCGGATTTCTGAAGGGCAGGTGCACCTCAGGGACCCCTTGCTTCTGGACTGACACCCCCAAGACCCACAACTTCCCACCTGCAGTCCCCCCGAGGGCACCCTACTGCAGCCCCTGGTGGGGACAGCCTGGCCATGTGTGGGGCTGGGAGGGCTCACGCTGCCCCCTCCAGACCTCCGTGAGGACAGAGGGGCACACATGCATCTCTGACCGGGGGCACCAGGGGGCACCACTGACCCAAGCTGGCTTCACACACACTGCCTTCCTAGCACACGGCTGTGTCTGCCAAGCGGCCTCTGAGCTTCTGATGCGTTGGCAGGGGACAGTGGTGGGCCAGGGCCAGTGCCCACCGGTTCCTCAAGGTCCTGGACACCTGCCTCTGCACACGGGGACCTCCAGCCCAGCCCTGCTGGGCCGCTCACGCTCAGGCCAGGGTCCGTGTCCCCGCCCTGGTCACGCAGGTCATCTTTCCTGTGGCTCCAGGGGGCAGGTGTCCTAGGGCCGCACTGTGTCACGGTCGAGGGTCGGAGATGCCAAGTGGCAGTCGCCGCACACCGGGAGAACGGCCGCAGTATTAACCTGCTCACTCCCTGGGGCGCACGTGAGGGTCACTCACGGGCCCGAGACTCTCCCCTCGGTGCCTGGATTTCAAAGGTGGCCAGGGAACCTCCTGCCCCTCCCACGCTGGCACCTGTGCCATCCCCGGTGAAGCCCGGCAGCACGATCCGCACCTGTGACCTGAGGCAGGTCACCGGTCCTCACCTGCCCAGCAGGCCTGGCCACCCGTGCTGTCCTGACCGGGCTGGGGCCCTCACAGCCCCTGCTCGGCCACCTGCCTTCGGGCCAGCTGGAGCCCGTGGTCAGCCCTGGCCTGTGTGAGCTCCCCGCCCCCTGCCCACGCAGCCACAGCTCTCAGAGCTGATGGTCACCGCCAAGCGCCTGCAGCAGCTCCTTGCCTCCTCCTGGTGCTCAAGCCTCAAGCACAGCCTGCCCCATGGACTCGGACTGTGCTCACCTGCAAACACCTCTGAAGGCTGCGTCATATTCCTAGGGGTGCATGGGCTGGCAGTCCAGCCTGGCTGTCCAGGAGGTGCCTCCCACCCACCAGCTTGCCCCCACACACCGTGACGAGGAGCAACCCAAAGCGACTGGCCCAAGTGGTCTCTGGCCACGTCTCGGCTGTGGCGGTGAGAGCCAAGGCAAAGGAAGAGGCACCTGCAGGGTGGGCGCTGTGACCTCCGTCACATCCCAGCTGCTCAGTTTCGGATCTGTCAGGTGGGTGTCCCTGCACTGAGGAGACCCCGCTCGGCCTCTCGGGAGGAGCCCGCAGCTGGACACACTGGTCCTGGGGACGCCCATCCTCCCAGAAAACCCACTGCCCTGCCGTCCACAGGAGGCGCCAGCCGCACTCAGCCCTCTGGGCAGGGAAGCAGCACAGGCTGGAAGCAGCAGGGAGCCTGTGCAGACCCCCGACACAGCGCACACTGGCCGTGCTGGCCGCCAAGGCCGCACCGTGTGCTCCCCCTGAGGGGCACGTCTCTGGGCTTCACAAACAGCAGTGGCTCTAATGTTTTTGATGATTAATATTTAATTGGGCTCCAAAACACATAGGATCGAATCTGAAATCTCTTTCTAGCAGAAGCATACATGTGATATTTTCCACTGGAGAAATCTCAGTAAAAATGGCCTCCTCTGCGTGAGAGAGGACACTGTGCACCCACCGCTGCCTGCAGGTAACCCGGACCCGGGTGGGGGGCAGGCCTGGCGAGGCCGCCAGAGTGGGTCCTGGTGGGTGTGCTTGGGAGTAAAGCCGTGCTGGCTGAGCCCACAGTGAGGACGGACCGTGGATGGTCCCCCACCCGCAGGCTCCCGTGGTGTCAGAACAGCCGCGGGAACGAGCTGACCCCGGCAGCGGCGAGAAGGGCCAGCCCGAGCATGCCTCCTGCAGAGCAGCCTCCTCGGGAGACCGTGGGGCCGGCGCACGGGCCCTCAGGGGGGCTGGCAGGGGCCTCTGAGCAGCCACACGCCAGACCGAGGCCGTGTGCAGCCCACTGGTCCAGAGTCAGGCCTGGATCCTGCAGCCCACGGCATGACCGGCTGGGGTCAGGGACACGAGAACAGCCAGGAAGACGAGACAAGGTCCTATGTGTCCCACAGCACATGACCCACACAGAACACACTGCGCGTATCACACACAACCCATGTAGAACATGCACCCTACATGGAACACACCCACACCCTATGTCACACATACACCATTTATTACACACGCACCCTGTTTCTCCCACACTCTTCACATCACAAACACCCCAAACATCATAGTGCCTCACCCCCCACTTCTGAGGAACTGAGAGAAAACCACACAGCCGTGGGCAGTACCGAGGTCCACCCACAGCCCAGCCAGAGTCCAGCGAGCACTCTGGGAGATTCGCTTTCTGGGTCCAGGGGGTGTGAGGGGACCGCCCCGCCCCGGGTGGCCGGCGGGAGACCACGCCAGGTGCCGCTCCCCACCCTTCCCACCGGACAAGCCCTGGCTCTCCTCCTCGGTCTAGGGTTTACTGCTCTCCCAAAGGCGGGTTTGCATTTTCTATCTCCTTTCCACACTTCTACCAGCTGTCTTTCAGCGCTCTGTAAACTGCAGCTCTTGTGAGAGGCTGCTCGCTCGAGAGCAGTTATCCAGCAGCAAAAGCCTTTGAGAAGAAATGTGAAAACAAACATAAAATTCCTTTGAAAGAAAACACAGCAAGTCAAGTACCCGAATCAGAAGGTGGGGAAGGCAAGGAGGCAGCTCTGCGGGGCACCGGGGCCAGCCTCAGGGGCAGCACGGCCTCCTGGCGGGCAGAGGGTACATGGGCGGGGGGTCACAGAACGCTCCTCACTGCCCCAGACGCCAGGACAGACTCAGAGGAGCTCGCAGACAGGCCAGGGGCGGGTCCTCCATGATGAGGGTGCCAGGCGCTCTGCACTGCCTAGAGGCTCCTCAGCTCAAGTTGCAGGGCACACCTTGAAGATCTGGCCCACACGAGGCTCAAAGCTTGTCTGCCCCATGACGCAGGTGCCCCATGCCCGCATCACCCTGAGGCTGGCAGAGGACGCCCCACTTATCTGGATTAACGAAAGGGGTCACACTGACCCACATATGTAGACGCTTCCAAGAAGAGGAAGCATCTGGTCTCGACCATCAGGATCAGCGGGCGGAGACGCCCAGCCAGGAGCGCAGCAGCAGCCTGCAGACACTGGCCGCACCCCCCGGGCTGTCTGCCCCCTCGTCTGCAGACAGTGCTGCGCTACTTTTTCATTTGCAGAAAGCTGGAGAAGCCATCAAATGTGCACGGTGCACTCACTAGGGAAGCTTTGAAAACCTGCCACAAACCTCTTGGCCGTTGCTGCTCAGTAGCTTCACTGGCCTGCGCTGGGCACACAGAGACCCTTGGCAGGCACGCCGTCATGCTGGGGGGGCAGGAGCACGCCCATCTTCGTGCCCTTGGTGCATATCCACGCAGTCAAGCACTTCTCGGCCCTCCAGTACCCAGCGTGGTGCCAGTGTCAACTCTCCCTGCACCTGAGGACACCTGGTGGCCGATGCTGGGGAGGGAGCCTGTCCTGGGGAGCCCCTGGGGCTGCTCCCCTCTCTCAGATCAGCGCTGCTGTCTGGGGCAAGCCGGTCCCCGTGGGTGAGTGGCTCCAGCATCCTCTGAGCATAAGAACCACCCGGCGGAGCCCCGGGGTGGACCTCTCTCTCCTTCCTGCTGCCCCCGGGAACAGGACCAAGAAGAGGACTCACGCGCTCCGAGCCCAGGCGGCTTCCCCAGCCACAGCCCACTCCACACCACTCTCAGCACTGAGGAAGGGGTGTCTCCCTTCCTCTCCCTGAGCCCTGGCCAGGTCGGAGGAGGTGGGGCTCAAACACCGGCTGAGGCGTTCAAGGAGGACCCCACCCCGTGGTCTGGAAGCGGCAGGCAGACCTGCGTGTCCGTGCGCAGCAGTTCTGGGGTGAGGAAGCACAGAGGGAGCCCAGCAGGGCCTGGAGGACGTGCAGCATCAATTCTGAGCCTGGGCTCCCCAGGGGCCTGGGCGTGTGCCAGAGGCAGGGACCCCGGGCCTGCCTGTCACTCGGGACACGCCGTTCCTGACCCCACACCCGGACCCCAGGAGGCTCCACAAGGACCAGCTTCCTCAGACTCAGGTGCTGGCCCAGAGAGGCCAAGACAGCCAGGGACCGCGAGGACGCGGGAGCACAGCAGGCCTCGGGGAGGGGAGGGCACGGAGCAGGCGCTGCCCTGCGGCCCCGCCAGGCCAGCGGCAGGGGCAGCTTCCTGCCAGCCCCGCACTGCTGCACCTGCGCCACGGCCAGCTGGTGCCCTCTGCTGATGCCAGTCGCACGCACCTGCCCAGCTCCGCTGGCGCCTCGTCACGGTGGTTCCCACCCCTCAACGCCCAGGCCAGGGTTGGGGCCGCACAAGCAGCACAGGGCCGCAGCCCAGGCTGGGGAGGCTCTCGGGGACTGTCGAGGCTCTGAGGTTCCACAGGCAGCACCAGCCGAGGCGGAAGAGTGAACAGACGGCGAGGCTCCCGAGAGCACAGCTTCGGGCGGGTCCCAGGCCGCCGGAGCGCCAGGGCGTAAACCATGGCTGGTACATGCCAGCCTGGGGCGCCGAGTGGCGGGACACATGTGGCCAACAGGATCACTCATGGGGGCCGTGTGAGTCCTGCCCGAGGGCCCGTGATCCACCAGCCGCAGCTGTGCGGGCTGTGGAGCCACGCGGGGACGGAAAGCACGTGGAGACACGCGTCGAGGACAGCGCCACCACTGTGGCGACGGCTCAGGAGCTGGCCTTCCTGTCGTCCTTTCCTCTTTTCTTCTTTCTCTCTCTCTCCAGTGCTGGGAACAGAACCAGCAAACGGCACCCTGAGCTATACTCACAGTCTTCCAGGGCATCTTAAAAGGTCACTGGACGCCATAGTCACGCAAAAGATAAGACTCTTTTACCGTGGTCGGTGACCCATTCTGCTATAGGCCAGAGACGGCTCGCAGGAACTCACATTAACGGCAACTTGGTATCATTCAAGCGGAATCCACTGCAGCGGGCTTATCTCCAAACCTGCACTGCGACGGGGGCCACTAGGGTGCCGAGTGAGGACCGAGCACCAGGGCCCCGAGTGCTCCACGCGTGTAACCGGCCCGCACAGCTCCAGTCATCACTGCCACACCACCGTTATCGCCACGAGCACTTCCACCATGCGATTAGGAGACGAAGCACAAAGGGCCGAGTGACATTCCTGGGGCTCACAGTTACCCGAGGGCAGGACCCCAGCGGCGGCCTCTGGACCCCATGCTCTCCGGTGTGGCGACACGCAGCACCGTCTGTGTTCCGGGTCTCACTGGCAGCTTCCCCACGCTCCCAGACGCACCCAGCCCACGAGTGTGTCGTCACCAGCCACCTCTCTTGTCATGCCGGCTTCTGCAGACACTCCGGCTGGTGACAGCCCTGCCTTCCTGTTACAAGGTCTGGCTGAGCGGGTAAGCAGGGCGCCAACTCGCTGGCTCTGGGTCACACAGTACCTGGCAAATAACTGCAGGAGCCGGATGCCAAGGTCACGTTCACTGCGTCCGAGTGACGTGTGATGTTAGAGAAGGTGTCAGTGCACCTCAGAGGCTACTGAAGACGGGATCTGCCACGCGGCCTCTCCTTTTCCTGAAATGCAGTCAGGCAGGTACTTTCTAACTCCGATTTAAACCCAGGTCAGGCAGGTCTTCCTCAAGTTTCTGCTGCCTGGAAACAGCCATGAATTCAGCAACGTGGCAAGTCCCACACATTTACTGTAACTGCGTCTATCCATTCAGAACCGCACCCCGGGCACAGCACCGTCATCCGCAGAACACAGACGTGGGATCCAGGTGGGGGCTCGTGCGATGCCAAGACCACATGCGTGGGAACCACTGCCACCCTCGCTGTCACCATGCCGCCCTGAAGCCTGACGCTGAAAGGTACTAACACGGCAGAGACGTCAGCCCCACAGGGGTGGTTTGGTCTGAGTGCGGCCACCTGCTCAGGCTGAGGGTGGCAGCTGCCCTGCAAGGCCCCGGGGAACGGTGCTCCAGCGGGCACGGATGCCAGAAGCCCACTCTCACTAAGCTTCGGGGCCCGCTGCTTGGGTCTAGCCCATTGGTGCCCAGCAGGGGCAGGCTTGGCAAATGGGAACCACGGGGTTCCCGCGAACCCAGCCCCATTTCCACCTTCAGTTCCCAGACGGGACACAACTGCCAAGGACCAGACGTTTGCCACGGGACAGCGAGAAGTCAGACACGAGCAGGAGGCGGCTCCAGCCAGACCTCTGCCACACGCTCTGCACCCGGGCCGTCGCAGGGCTGCCCGGGCCTGCCACCGCCTGTGCAGGAACACAGAGGGCAGCGGGCGGCACCCCACGAGCGCCAGGCTTCCAGGAGCTGCAGAAGGCCACGCGGCATGAGACCGAGACCCTCGACCTGCACCTCTGCAAGCAGCAAAACCACAGTGGGTGGGCCTCAGCCTTCCCGGTGCTTTTCATAATTAACTCTCCCTTGAATGAGAGTTTATTTCTACAGAAACACGTACAGAGCGACGGTTAGGGACAGTGCCCTTCTCTTACCCTGACTGCCAGAAAGCAGGGAGCTGGACCCCTCCAGGTGTCCTCAGCATCTTCTCTCCCACGCCCTCTCACTGCCCCTTCCGCTCGGCTGCTCCCGGTCCTTGCTGGCAGACAGCAGCTCTCCACGCACGGCCTCCCGCCCTGCCCTCCGCCGGGAGCCCCGCTGCAAAGGGGCTCCCCACAGGCCCCGCGGGCCGCGGAGGTCGAGGTCCCACGCAGCCAGGGCGCCCCGGACCAGGTAGGCGGTTCCCTGTCGCCGCAATGAAGCGTCGCCGTCCAAGAAGCAAGTTCACACCATCGCCCCTTGGAACTCAGTTCGTGAGAGGCAGTTACGGAGCAGGGAGGAGGGCAGAGGAAGGAGAGAAGGGCAGAGAAGCAGGAGGGAGGAGAAAGCCGGAAGAAACAGGCCGGCGACACTTTCCACACCAGGACACTGACTCTCAGCCCAACACAGCTCGAGCGAGACCCATTTGAAGTCCAGTGTCTCCTCAGAACCCGGTTTCAGGCCAACTCGGTTTTTTAGTTTGCAGATTAGAAATAAGGATCAGGTCCCACATGATCTCAGAGCTGTGTGATCTGCAGAGCTGACCCTCAGAAGCCAAGACCACAGCGTAGTGACCAGGGCCGGAGGCCAAGAGGGAGGGCCCAGGCAGAGGCGTCCACGAGTGCCCAGGGACGGTGGGAAGTCGCAGTGAGCTCGGCGTGGACTGCACAGCCGGGCGACGCAGGTGGCCAGGCCACGCTGAGTATAGTATTTCAAAGTCCCTAGGAGAAGAGTTCTGCTGAGAGATGCTGTTGGAGACAGGTGAGCTGACCGTGACACAGTACAGTGGATCAGAATGCCACGCTGTGTCCCATAAACAGGTGCAGTTGCTCTTAGTCAGTCAGAAGTAAGAATAAAACACAAGCGGAAACCAAGACAAGCAAGTGGACTTCAGTCTGCAACTTCCTGCTTAAGTTTGAAGCCAGACGTCTTCGGGCCGCGTTCCCCTGTGGCTGTGTGCAGAGCCAGGCACAACCTGCTTCGTTCATTCACTTGGCCGCTCCCTCCCTGCCCGCTGGCTCGTGGCCCCGTCCGCGTGGTCAGAATCAACCCCGAGCTGGACCCCTCTCTGCACTGGTCCACACTTGAGGCTTAGTTATTTTTAAAAATTATTTATTCGTCTGTGGCTGAAAAGTTATAAGCTAAGCTCACAAATATCCACTTCCTGGTGGCTCAGTTTCCTAAGTGCCACTTTAACTCATTAATTCTGTATGAAATAAGTCCTCTAACCACCAAGGGACATAAAAGCCTCACTTGATGGTAGAAACTCTGAGGGCTGGATTAACAAATAGGCTCTCAGCAAAAACAGATTTGCTAATGTGGGCTCAGAAATAAAGTAAAATAGTAAATAGTACTAAATAATCCAGACAATTAAAGGAATTCAGAAAAATGTGATTCAGCTCTGTACTGTCTAGGTAACGTCTGCAAGACATTTCCGGCATGTCTGCACAAGGCAGAAATTGAAATGCACACAAACATAAATATGGATGACTAATTTATAGCGACGCCTTGCGCTCCCCAGAGGAGGCTCCCTCTGCACAGGCTCCAGCACCGCCGGAAGCGAAGAGGCCTGCACAGCGCTCTTCCGGAGGACAGCCCGGGAGTCCAGTCACGTCGCGGGGGGCACAGAGCCCGGGCTTCTCACCCCACCCACCCTGGGGAATGCGCCGCCCGCTGCTCCCAGAGACACTCTCCGCACCCTCAGGAACACCTTGCAGAGAGGTGACCGCGATTCCAATCCCGAGGGGGGCCGAGAGTCTTGCTCTCAGTGCCCTTAAACTCTGCCCAGCAGAACTGCGTGCTGCTGTGGCAGCTGGGCGTTTGCCAAGTCATCATCAGCGACTCGCAAGCAGTCACTTCCCCCAGTGGGCTTCCGGTCAAGCTCTTGCTAATTCAAGTGTCCACAGTGTCTCACGGCCCTCGGTCTCCTCTGCTCACTTCCGCCACCGCAGCGGGCTGGCACCGGGGTCTCCCTGGGCCTCCCTCGAGCGACAGGGGCTGCAGCTCACAGTGACTGCGAAATGGCTAAGGACGGCAGGGCCACTAAGAACAGCTGTGCCTTGTGGCCACTCAGAGACACAGAGCACTCCGAGGTCAGCCATGCAGCAGGGATGGGACGCGTCGCAGCCGTGGGGACAAGGGGACAAGGATGGACACTCGGTAAAGAGCAGAAAAGATGGCCTCCGACTGCTAACGGGTGGGCACAAGGGTCACCCCGTGGCTGTGCCAGGTGGAGCCTTCCACCAGACCCTGGTCACGGGTTCTGAGGCCATCCTGACATGGGCACGCAGCCTCCAGTCCACATGGCCACATGTGCCACTCCGTGAGATGCTCCTCACTTTTTATCGGTGGCCAAGTCCTGCCCTGTCCATACCGGCAGAGGCAGCTGCTGCAGACCACGCAGCTCTGCCAGCCCTTTCCAGCCAGTCTGCCACGCCTTGGGGAGGGAAGGGCGCCCTCCCTCCGCTCACAGAGTCCATCCCTCCCTCAGTGGAGGGTGCTAGTCCACGAGGAGGAGCAGAATGAGGGCCCCGCCTTCGCCCGAGCTGCTGAAGCTGTGGGGTGGGCCCCACAGATCACGTCAGCCATGTGGGTCTCAACCTGGGTCAGGTGAGCCTTCTACGAAGCGAATGGCCTCCAGGGCCAGGCAGACAGCAGAAGCAGGGACCCAGCAGGTCGCGCTGTGGCATCTATGCCCTGCATGGCCCCATCCACCAGGGCACTCAACTCTTGCAGAAGTCGGAGCAGTCTGTTGCTTTTCACTGTTTCTCTGAAGCCCCCGTCTGAATCTCCCACTAGATCGTAAACTCTAGTGGGAAGAGACCAGTTCTTGTTTTGTTTTCTGTGCTCCCAACACCTAGCACAGTACCTGATCTCCAGAGGACGCTCTGTAATTACTGGCTGAATAAAGTGAGGAGTACAGTAGTTAAGCTTGCTAAAAATAGAGCGATCATCACCAGGAACAGCCAAGGGTTTACTGGCACCTGCACCACCAACTTTTTAAGGGGTTCACAGAACACAGGCCAGACCTTTAAAGCTGTACATGAGCTGAAGAGCTGTGATACCACAAAGCATTCTACAAAACAGCCCTTGCTAGCTGTGTCCCGGAAGAGGCCTTGGAGCTGGAGCTCTCGGGACACAGCAGCCCCGGGCTGCCTGTCTTACTCTGCTGCCTCCTCTTCTCGGGGCGCAAACCCTTCGAGCTCCAGGCTGACACTTCACGACACACAATAATTTAACTCGCTCGCCGCGGATTCTCAGCTCCTCTCTGCCTTCAGTCGCTGAAATGAATGGGTGGTTCCTCCAGCTCGCAGCGCTGGGCAGTCGGATTTCTGGGTCCTCTGCCCAGCACCAGCAAGGGGCTTGGTGAGGACACGTGAGCCACACAGACTGGGGCTAAGAGCTGCGGCCTGTGCCAGGCTGATGACTAAGGAAGCATTTTACTGGGCACCCAGGAATCTGCTAGGAAAAGCTCTTAGAAGTGCAACTACCAAGAGACTCGCTGCCTCCGCCTGCCTCTCCCCAAGACAGAGGACAGCACCAGCGCCTTCCCGCAGACAAAGCCCCAGACGCGCCTCCCAGGCGGTGTCCGCTCTCTTCAGGACCCACAGGGGCTCCAGGGGCACAGGACACTGACAAGAGCAGAGCTCTGAAGACCGAAGGGCACGGAGCTCACTGAGCGGAGGGCAGGAAGGGCCCGCAGCCGGCGCCACAGCCGGGAGGGTGCCTGCACCGGGCAGCTGAGAGGCAGTCGACACGCCAGAACTGAAGTCCGCAGGCTCCACAGCGCCACGTCAGATGCACGGGAACAGGGCTCCGCACCCAGGCTGTAAAAAAGCGCCCAGGGCCTGGGATGCTGACCTGAGGCCAGATCCTGAGCGGTGCTCTCCAGAGAATCCGGCTCCGGGCGCCCAGGACCCACGAAGCTGCCTGCTGCGGTGATTCAGGGCGCTATGCCTTGAACCCACTCCTTTCCCTGTTTTGCCAGCCTGTTACCATGGCACCCGAAGTGCGGTTTGTATAGTATATCCTGCCCTGACCACGCAGCCCCTGAGGCTGCAGTGTCTTTGTCAGGGCCCTCACCTGCTGCTCAGAGTCCCTCACCTCTCTGCTCTGGAACGTTCTGGAGTGGGCCAAGGTTGCCCCTCTCTCTGCAGCCCTAGGGGGCAGGTGCGTGGCCTTTCTGAGCTGGCACAGGGCCATGCTGCACCTTCATCGTGCACAGCACCTTCTCCTGAAAGCAGATGGAGGGCCTGGAGGGAGGCCAGGGAGACCACCGTGTCTGCCCCGGGCCTGTGGAGACTGCCCAGCCCCTCCTGCAGGAGCCTGGGTGCAGGGACCAGAGTCCCTCCAGAGCAAACCCAGCTCCCCGGCGGCCAGGCACAGCCACCCGATTCCGGGAGGCAGAAGTGGCAGCTCCCTGCGGCTGATGCGGAGTCTCTGAGCCCCTCGAAGTGAGACGCGGGAGCCCCAGGGCAATGAGCAGGCCCCGCCTTGCAGCAGAGCCCGCCAGGAGGGGCAGAGAGCCCGACCCCTGTGCGCCTCTCCACGGAGGGGCTGGGCCTCCCCCGCGGGGCGCCGGGGCTCACCGCCCAGGCATCGGGCCAGCACCTGCCCCAGCACAGCCCACAGCCGTGCCTTCCGCACCGACGCTTCGGCGGAGAGGGGCTGAGGAGACAACTCAGGGAGACGTGTGTGACAAGACACTGCTCTCTGGGCCCCTGGACGCTCCCAAGAGGCACCTGAGGGCCTCGAAGTCACCAGCTGCCCAGGGCGGGCAGAAGCTGAGAGGGGAGAAGCGGAGCCCAGCGAGGGCCAGCACACCTGAGCCGAGAGGTGAGGGCTCAAGCTGCCCGTGCGGGAAGCCGACGTGCAAGGGAGCTGTGGCCACGTGCAGTGCCACGAGGGCAGTGGCCGGGCACGGAGGGAGACCAGCCAGGTGTGGGAACCGGCCAGGCGCGGAGCAGTCGGCCCCAGCCCCACCCCGCGAGGAGGCCCAGGCCCGCCCCCCGAGGCGCAGATGGGGCTGCGGGGCACTGAGGACACGAGTGCTTCTGGGAGCCGTGGCCGGGAACTCCCCGCCGGAAGTAGTCAAGGCCTCCAGCGGGGGGATGGGTGGGATGTGGTGCACGTGTCGCTCGCTCAGAGGGGAGGTTCTCTGACACGGAGTCCCCGTGGGAGGAGCCCCTAAGATATGACGCCACAGGGCCTGAAAGCCTGGAGGGACACGCACTGCCCAACGCCACTCCCGGAGCCCAGCAGCGACCAGACTCAGCAAGACAGAAGCAGAGGGTGTGACGGGGATGGGGGGCTTGGTGTGGACAGATTGGGTGTGGGAAGGGCCTAGGCACCCCCAAGCCCCCAAGTCCCGGGGTCCCCTCTCGTCCAGATATTCTACTAGGTGAACAGCAAGTGCTGGGGGCCTGCAGGGGTCACGGGACTCAGGGACACCGGACAGTTGTGACCGGCCAGTCCAGTTGCTTTCATTATTCTCAGCCTTTGCCACCGATGGACCCCTGACCCTGCAAGGGTGCCCCCTGGTGATGGAGTCAGGAGTCACAGGGCCTGCAGGGTCTGTCTGGACCTCTGCTTCCCACAGGGCCTGGTGGCCCCGTCCTGCCTTGTGTCATCTCCCGCCCTGAACACTCAGCCTCAGCGCCTCTGGTGCTCAGAGATATGAGCCCAACTGTCCCTGTCCTCTGGCCAGAGCTGTTAAGTGATATCAAACATGTGGTCTTAGAGCCTCCACTCATCCTTGCCCAAGCGAGCTCAGCACACAGGCAGGAGACCGGCGTGCACCAAGGACAAGGACCAGGCCATGTCCCCAGGCCCTGCCGGCCCCACCTGAAGGGCACGAGAAGAGTTCCCAGGCATCTGCTCTGGACCCCGAGTGCTCCGGGGCGCTGCGGGCCTGGCTCCTGGCAGGCAGTGCTGAGGGGCCACAGTGCGTCCCAGCCCTGCCCTCGGCCTCCTGTCCACCGCGTGCCCTCTGCCATGATGTCTGCCTCACTGCAGGCCCAGGAGCAATGCAGCTCCGTGCGGCGGACCTGGAGCCCTGGGCCAGGACCACTCTGTCCACCTACGCCCCTGTGAAGCGTGCCAGGGTGCCTCGGGCAAGTGGCCCCACACTGAGAATGAGCAGCCAGGGGCTCCCGGCTGCCCAGGATGGCTGCCAGTGCCCGCTAGCCAGCGGGCTTTCTCAGAGCCCGCCTGGGAGGCGGAATCCTGAGTGTTACTCTGAGTCTTTCATTGTAAAGAGGCGGGACAAGCAAGAAAAGGACTGGGCACTCATGAGGCCAGGCCCTCTTCCAGGAGGGCACAGGCAGAACACCGTCTCCCCACCGTGGAGGACAATGCCAGGCACCGACTCTCAGAGAGCCAACAGCGTCCGGGAAAACTCGAGCCTCACTGTAGGTTTAATCCACCCATTTCCTAGTCATCGAGAGATAATGAGCATAAACATTACAGGTGAAGGAGAGACAACAGGTGAGCAGCTGGGGCCCAGCTCAGGGCTGGAACAGCACCCAGCACGCCCAAGACCCTGGCTCTGTCTCTCATACCACGAAAAGGAGAGAAAGCTCAAACCTGCCAGGTGTGGTGACACACACCTGTCATCCCAGCACTTGGGAGGCTGAGGCAGGGGGACAGCTGCGAGTTGGAGCCCCACG
Source organism: Thryonomys swinderianus (assembly GCA_004025085.1). Taxonomy (NCBI): domain Eukaryota; kingdom Metazoa; phylum Chordata; class Mammalia; order Rodentia; family Thryonomyidae; genus Thryonomys; species Thryonomys swinderianus. The sequence continues at coordinate 2,147 of PVIC010000348.1, read as the reverse complement.
TAGTGAGATCAAGACCAGCTTGAACTACACAGAGAGAACCTGTCTCAAAAAGCACAACAGAACAAACAGCCAGAGATGCAGCTCAGTGTGAGCCTGCCAGGTACAAGGTCCCAAGTTCAGTTCCCGGTAGCAAAACCAAATAAAGAAACGAAAAACCCAGAAATTATTCAAACCAAACAGTGAGCAGGAGGGAGCTTCTAGAAGAACCTCACAGAAGACCCCTCCTCCACACTCTCAGGAAAAGCCACATGGCCACAGACACTTGCATGCTGGGATGTGACCCGTGACTGACATCAGCCGGGGACTCCACGTCCTGAGGGCGGACGCAGCATTTACTGCCTTTGTCTCTTATTACTAACGTACTATTTGCCCTGAGATAAAAATCAGACTTTCTCTGCTGGAATAACAGCCTCAGTTCCCGGCACTCTGGGGCTGCGGACACTCAATTAGGCAGACGCAAAGCTTGTTTGAATTTCCTCACTCAAGTGTTTACCTTAATAAAATTTAGCGTCACCAATTATTTAAAAGGGAAAAAACCCTCCAGCCGGGGTCCATTTCCCATTAAAACTTAACGGGCACTCAGGTTCCTGCAAGTCTTCTTCCCACCCTGCCGTGGTCTATTCTACTGACTAAAAAAATGCTTTCCCCAAAAAACGAAATGTGCAGGGTCAGTCGGAGAACAGATCCAAGCTGCACAAAGCAGCCCTGTTCAGTACGACTAGTAAAGAGCTGTGGACACAAAGGATGTCAAGGGTTGAAGACAGACACAGTAGGAAGCTATGTACCATAAGTTCCGCCAAGATAAAAAATGCACATAAGCTACTGCTAATTCATTCAGTGAAATGATGTATACTGATAACCCTGAAAATCATTCGTAAGTGGAACTGGGCACAGAAAGACAAACCCTGCCCTCCCTGATGGAAGAAGCAGAGACCAGCGGAGAGGGCACAGCACTGGGCGGGGTGCAGCACCCCTGGACATGAGAGCAGAAGGGGTGAGGGGCTGGCCATGCTGCACTCAGCCTGTCTGGAGGGGCCCAGGTCTGGGCCAGGGCATGCAGCCAAGGGGCTGTCTGGCTAGACCAAGCCCAGGCTAACCAGAAACCCTCACATGGGCATGAGACAGTGGGCACAGCTGGGAGCCACCCAAGGTGGACTGGAGGGCCCACAGGGCTACGCAGGTCTCAGCAGGGCTGGCCTGACCCCCTCCATCCCTCTGTCCTGACCCAGGTCCCACAGGGCTGGGTGGGTCTGTGGGGTGCTGGCCTGTTCCCCTCTTTCCCTCTGTCCTGACCCAGGTCCCATGGGTCCAAGCGGGTCTCTGGGGTGCTGGCCTGTCCCCCTCCATCCCTCTGTCCTGACCCAGGTCCTATGGATCCAAGCGGGTCTCTGGGTTGCTGACCTGTGCCCCTCCATCCCGCTGTCCTGACCCAGGTCCCACGGGTCCAAGCGGGTCTCTGGGGTGCTGGCCTGTCCCCCTCCATCCTGCTGTCCTGACCCAGGTCCCATGGGTCCAAGCGGGTCTCTGGGGTGCTGGCCTGTCCCCCCCATCCTGCTGTCCTGACCCAGGTCCCACAGGTCCAAGCGGGTCTCTGGGTGCTGGCCTGTCCCCCTCTTTCCCTCCGTCCTGACCCAGGTCCCATGGGTCCAAGCGGGTCTCTGGATGCTGGCCTGTCCCCCTCCATCCCTCTGTCCTGACCCAGGTCCCACGGGGCTCGGTGGGTCTCTGGGTGCTGGCCTGCCCCCCTTTCCCTCTGTCCTGACCCAGGTCCCACGGGGCTCGGTGGGTCTCTGGGTGCTGGCCTGTCCCCCTCCATCCCTCTGTCCTGGTCCAGGTCCCACGGGGCTCGGTGGGTCTCTGGGTGCTGGCCTGCCCCCCTCTTTCCCTCTGTCCTGACCCAGGTCCCACGGGTCCAAGCGGGTCTCTGGGGTGCTGGTCTGCCCCCCTCTTTCCCTCTGTCCTGACCCAGGTCCCATGGGTCCAAGCGGGTCTCTGGGTGCTGGCCTGTCCCCCTCCATCCCTCTGTCCTGGTCCAGGTCCCACGGGGCTCGGTGGGTCTCTGGGTGCTGGCCTGCCCCCCTCTTTCCCTCTGTCCTGACCCAGGTCCCACGGGTCCAAGCGGGTCTCTGGGGTGCTGGCCTGCCCCC